>JAEQML010081917.1:0-11022 GCA_016904865.1 Pissodes strobi
TTTGACCCTGTAGAATAATTACAGATATTAAAAATGTACTCTGACGAATTAAAAACGCTGCAGGTGCTAGATACTAATGATGCTGTTGGCGAATTAAGTTCATTGATTTGTTTTCTCTCACTTACTTAGATGTAGATATTTTAATATTTTACTCTTTGGACGTATTGTTAGAACAATAAGTTTACATACAACATATTGCTGATTGTAGATTAAAATTATATAAATAACAGATACAATAATAATAGTTGATACATGATATCTTAATATTTTTAATCGTTAATCAAAAAAGAGTTGAGAAATTCTTGAAGGTTTCTTACAAGATTAAATTTTTTTTTATGTTTGGCACACACACAAAATGTAAATCCTGTACCACTCAACGAGCGGTGGATGTGTGCGGAGAAGACGATAGACGTTGGACTTGAAGCGCTGTAGGTTGTAATTTCCGGGAAAGACGTTACTCGGAAGTCCAATCCAGAGTGTGACGGTCCTCCAGATAAAGGCGTCCCGTAACAGCAACGACCTAGAGGTGTTCGCAACTGAATCGCATGCCAATGAGCAGCTTGTATCTGACGAGTGTTTCTGTTTGTTACAACTCTGGGCGGAATCATAAGTGCCAGCTCGTTCGAACACCTTTCGTGGTAGTATCGATCGAGTAAAGAGATATGTCCGTCCGACACATAGTCAAGGCCAGTTAGTCGACTCTGTGTCATCCACAAGATGAACTGCTCTCCTCTGTATGGAATCCAATATCTGTCCAGGTCCATCCAAGTGTTTGGCTGTCGAGCTCCGCACATGGGAACAGTATTCCAGAGGTGGTCTTTTATGGGCCTTATTGAGCAGTTAGAGCTGATGAGGTGTATACAATTTTTTTGCAGTGCTCCTAGCTTTTGTGCTGCTGCCTTGGCGATTTTGGTGACGTGATTACGCCAAGACATGTTATTTGGATGAGACCAGAGTCAGTGTTTATCCTGTCATTGATAAGTCAGGTCCTGCGGCGTTTGCTTTTTTTGAGAAGACAGCTACTTAACTAATTTCTGATTTTAATCTTCTTTATATCCTATGTTTTAACCAGATAGGTATTGAGTGCTTCCTATAATAGGTATGCACAATATTTTACAACGGCAATTTTTGTTATCTCTTCTATATAATAATTCCACAATTCTTTTCAGATATTTTCTAAATCATTTCATTTATTAAAAGAAAGAAACTAATCTCATCAAAAAGCTATCTGCCTTTCAAAAGAAGGCCTCTGGACAACTATTTGACTAACCTTCCCTATGAAGCTTCAACAGGAAGATCGTAGTTACGTCACTGGGCGGACCTTAATTTCTTTATTGTACCTAAAAACATTTTTACTTTCTTAAAATAAACGCCATTTTTCTTTTTTTTTAGTTAACAGGCCATAGTGGGAATTAGTTGTTAGTTTTCCTAACTTTGATAGATTTTTTATTTTTAAGATGGGATTTTGTAGATTGCTTCACGAGGCATCTTCGTGAGCAATCAAAACAGCAAATTAGAGATTATTTAAAAACTTTAAATACAAAAGTTTTTATGATTTTCACGAATCGCTAGATTGTACCACAGAACATTAACAATAGATTAGAATGTTCACTCCAGGCCTCGTCTCCCAGCATTTCCATCGTTGCGCTCAGGCCTCGTGCCACGTATCTAATCGTTTCGTGGAAGTCTGGCGTCTCGCCTTTGTAAGCGCTGCATCAAAAGTGCCGACTGAAACTGGACCTTCTAGTCTCTTGTTCTGTGAATGTACTAACAGAACATAAATTAGCATTGTAACACTGTCAACAAATATGAAATTGATTTCTTTCAACGGATTAACTAGTACATGAGTCATCTATTGGATAGTCCGGTTGTCACTGATTTTCGATACCTCTATCGTTGTCGTAGTGCAGGGTAATGAAATGGGAAATTGGAAAAATGGAAAGAAAGATGAGTGGTTTGAATCTTCTCAGTGCATGCAGCAATATTCTTTAGCATAATTATTATAGTAGGTAACATTTTGAAGAAATTATGAGAATATGTAGCGGGTGTAAGAAAGTGGAGTCTCCTGGGCTCACCCTCAGTTCCTACTACACTTGGAACAAAAAATTTCGTAGCAGCTGAGAAATGAAAGCAAAAAAAGGTGCTAAAGAAGACTGGGAAGTTTATAATTGCCATAAAACGACGATAGAGCCCTGAGATAACAAAATGTTTAGCAAGTAGTAATAACCTAAATGAGTTGGTCACAAGAATTGGAGTACTACTAAAGATACAATAAAAAACACATATTCAATATATTAATGTCGAAATTAGCAACTAACCGGTTCAGCTAAACGCCATATATGCAATTTACCAAAAATTATATCTACAGGATATAAACATCCTACGAGAACTGTTGCAAAGTCTGTTCAGGATTTCAAATACAATGGGATTGAAGATGTTATAACACTTGAAAAGAAACATAAAAAGTGCCATGGTGATTAATCCAAAGAAAGTAACTAGAACTTGGGCATAAGTCTCATAATTGCATTCCACTTACAAAAACCATTTTTTCCTTCAAAACGACGATCCTGGATCGCAGGAAATATTCTAAATGAGCGACTTAAGCTGGTGCATTAACTGCTCCCAGACCAAGACAGGTACTGGGCCAGGGATGCGACTGACACCAAACAAAAGTTTAAAGTTTGCGTTGAAACAACATTTTTCTGGATTTCTGGCTGAAATCTTTACGTATTTCAATGCATAGTGGACAATAATGTTATGTATCGTCATAGTTTGTGGAAACAGGTTGTCCGGTAAACCTGGTCTGAATGTTTAGTAGCCCTGTCAAATGTATTTATGTCTGGGGACAGCCCTGCAACGTTGAGCCGTCAACTGTTTTCATGTACTTCGCGGTACAACTAGTCGTCTGTATGTGCTTTGATGGTCTAGAGGTCTGCATGGTTGGCCTTCACTTCGGCGACTCGAGTTCAAACCCCGTCGGTTTTTTTAAGGTTATATTTCTAAACAGTTTTTTTCGTGATTTTGGGTATGTCTTGGGTTAGATTGGGTTAGCACCTGGTTAGTTTCCTTTTCTTGAGCCCCCGTAGCGACCGGAGGGTCATGCGAAAAGTGAATTTAGGCAGCCCACATTACTCTCCTCAGAGTTGCGGGGCTGTCCCTAGATTCTTGTTCCGAAAACGTATCCTTCGAGGAGACAGAGAATCGAATACTAGCGCAGTGTACGGTTTATTTTGGTGAATTGTTTTGCTTCTGTGCATTACAAGTCGGTAAAATGAAACTTATAATATTGTTATTAACATAATTTGCACAAGTATATCTTTCATTCTCATGGATAATTCATATTTGATGCCATAACATGTTTATATATTTAATGAAATCGTTTTATGCTGTGAATGACACTGCTTTAAATGAAAACAAAAATGTATTGTTTGCTGTCTTTTCGTGCTGGAATTTTAGTTTTAGTGTAACTGTGATTGTAATGTAAGCAAGGGACTTGATGAAACTACTAACATTTTCCTACCCTGACTGCGCGAACATTCTAGCTAAATCATGGGCTTACGGGCAAAATGCACTAAGTCGTTCTTTTTAACAAACTTTATTTTGTTTTAATGATTTGCTTTTGTATAATTATGTAAAAAAGGTATTGTAATTATCAAGCCTGGATTTTTGGTTTAAATTAGAAACCTATGTGAAGTTGAAATTAACTTTAATTTGTAACCTTGATTTTCGACTTGCTGCAATTGCTTATAAGCACCCGAAATGATAAAAGATCTGTAGTCTGTGCACAATTACACAGAATAAAACAATATATTCGGAATTGAAATATATTATATCGAAATGACAATAAGTTATAAGTAATAAGCAACAGTAAAGTTACGAGCTATTCGAATCGTTCTTCCGTAAGCTCCTATAATCTTACATCCTACAAAAGAAATACCATTCAATCACAAAAGTGTTTACATAACATAATAAAAAGGCTAAGCGATGACGAAGGAAATATATACCAATCGGCCTGCAGATCTTTCTAGAGATATTGGCTCAAATTGCAACTATAGCTGAATAGCCTCCCGTATGGGACTTCAGTACCAGCTGGCGACGTCTGGCTAACTAATACTAAAACTCTTCTGTTTTGAATGTATTGTAGTATTGTCACAAGTGTAGAACGACAAATTGTGGTGGGGGAGACAGTAATTTAATTAATTATTATACTAATAAAGCTTATACAGCATAATTCGGTTGAGGAATTTAGATCGAGGGTTTCTCTGCCGTACTCTTTCCACTCGTGAATTCCAGGCTGAATCCGGCACGTTTTCTCTAATAAATTAGGTGTATTAGGAATCTGTGTTTTAATTTACAGGACGCACTTTTCCTCAATTTTGCCTAATTTTGTTTTCGTCGGGCGCAATCCGAATAATTAAAGTTGTGCAAGATATAATAATAACACAACGTAGGTATTGATTTTCTTTTTAATCTATTTTAATGGTCATTGGCAAAATAAAGACAAAGCACAACTTATCTCATTCAACTACGTTGAACAGGCCCGGGTTGGTTATACTACAAATTATTCATTCATATTAATATTAATGTCAATAGTAGCAGCTAACCGGTTCAGCCATAAGCCATATTATGACATGTAATTTACTAAAATTATATCTATAGAATATAAACTAATCGGTAAAACTGTGAAAACCTCTACATTTAAGAGAGTAACCAGAAATTGAGCACAAATCTCATAACTTGCATTGCACTTAAAAGAACCTCTACTTGATATGAATACTACATATCCTACTGAATCTTCCTTCAAAACGCCAAACCTGGATCGCAGAAAATATTCTAAGCTGGTATATTAGCTGTTCTTAGACCAAGACAGGTAGTGGACCAGGAATAGGAATACGACTGATGCCAAAGAAAAGTCTAAAGTTTCTTTGGAAAGATTTTTCTGGATTTGGGGCTGAAGTCTATGACATATTTAAATGCGTAGCGGACAATGACAGAAAGAACTGCATAAATAGAAGGATTTTTATACTTTGTGACAACCAAGGGCGCCTGGCGAGATGATAGTGTTGGATATAAGGACACTGTGGAATTCACTTAATATTTTTATGCCCCAGACTGGTTTTTGTGTTCAGCCCTCCTTAATCGGAGATGAAATATATGCAATGTGTTTCAGGTTTTTTTTTTAATTCGCTAAGAATCGAGCCAGAAGTCAGACAAGGCGATTACTCTATGACAGTTTAGTAAGAGGTGGCGTGTCAAAAGCAACTAGCTTAATAAAGGCAGTTACTTAAGGAGAAGAAGGTAATGGAAGATTTCAGCTACATAAGTTAACTTCTATACTGCATAAAGATAGTCATAACGTCAATTTCATCTCAATTTCAACGCCTGCTTCACTGGACAAATCTAAGCAATTTGCATATGAAATAATTTTTACTTCAAAACCGGAAGTTGTGCCACACAATATGGTTACATCATATATATGAGAATAATGAATCAACAAGTGCGACTAAACCTCACTGTAGCCAAATGTTCAATGAAAAAGATGCCAAGTGCACCGCATAAAATGCCAGGCCGATTAGCAAAATCAATGTTGAATTAATATCGCATCGCAAAGGCCGCGCTTGGTGGGTTTAATAATATGGTTGATGGTTCAATCAAATTGCTGCCTTTGTAATGTGAATTCTCAATAATTCGCCAGTAGAATATCGTAATAGGACAAATATTCGATTTTATTTTTATTAGAGAAATAACTTATAAATATAAATATATTTCACGGAAACATTGTTTTCTTATGTCGTAATAGATCGACGAGAGAGTCTTGTAAACAGCCATTCATAAATATAAAATACATGTTTTTCCGTGTTTAACTTATTCGGACTTGCTGAAATTCCAAGACATGTATTCGCAAGAAAATGTGTCACTGTGTCCTGGCATTTAGTATATTGGTTCATGAACTACTATAAATTTAAGACTAGAAACCTCAATGACTGACTTTTGAAGAGTGTCTTTTATTGGGTTTTGATCAGTGGAGAGAATAGAAAGAGGGCTACGGGCAAACTCCACAGAAAGTCCTATCCAAAGTTTAAGCTAGCCAACTTCCTACGAGTTTCATGCTTCTTGTCACATAGAAACAAAGCTTTCCTGTCAATATTTTAAAACGTTCAACCAAAATTTTGATCTGACATATCCTACTCAACTTAAATAAATGCATTAGCCATAAAGAGAATAAGTACTTAAATATTGGTCCATAAGACTTGTATAGACATTAGCTACTGTATACTGACTAGTGATGTGCCAGGGCTCCGCCCAACTCGGCGGCACATTTGACACAATAATCTAGGGATAGCCCCACAACTCTGAGCAGAGTAATGTGGGTTGCCTAAATTCACTTTTCGCATGGCCCTCCGTTCGCTCCGCTCGCTACGGGGGCTCAAGAAAAGGAAACTAATCAGGTGCTAACCCAATCTAACCAAAGACATACCCAAAATCAAGAAAAAACTGTTTAGAAATATAACCTTAAAACAAATAAAAAAAACCGACGGGGTTTGAACTCGAGTCGCCGAAGTGAAGGCCAACCATGCAGACCTCTAGACCACCAGAGCACATACAGACGACTGGTTGTATCGCGAAGTACATGAAAACAGTTGACGACTCAAAGTTGCGGGGCTGTCCCCAGACAGAAATCGTTTTCAGGTCCCTATAAAACCTCGCAAAACCCGACTCCAGTTTATTGCTTGTTTTCCACTGTTTCTTTCTTTAGATATATGGGGGGTCCCAAAAACTGAATGTATCAGGTCTAATGAAATAATATTTTAAATAGGCGTGTTACCTCAAATTTAAAATGTGTTGTTCAATGTATCTTTAGTAGAACTCTAATTCTTGCGCCAACTCATCCAGGTTATTACCACTTTCTAAAAATTTTGTTATTAATGAATGGCAGCAATGGCTGTATCATCATTTTATGGCAATTAGATCCTTACCAATCTCTTTTACGCCATCTTTTGCTTTCATTTCTCAGCTGTCACCTTATTGTTTGCTTCAAGTGTACTCGGAACTGACGGTTATCCCAGGAGACTACTTTCTTACTCCCTATTCATATTCTCATAATTTCTTCATAATATCATCTGCTAAGCTAATTATGCTAAAGAAAATTGTGACATCAACTAAGAAAAATTGTTACTTTCAATTAGATCCAAGTTGTAAAAGAGCGACACTCTCAGTTTAGTTTTATGAAGGATTCACTCATTTGTTTATTTATTTATAATGAATTGCCGTAATATACTTGATATTTGACCTAAAACTAACACAAACTTAACAATATATCATCATCATCAACAGCTATTCCATCCATCGTCGGATGTAAGCCTCCTTTAGGTCCGTCCATTCGTTTCTGTTAGTTGTTTTTTGCATCCATTCATGACCAGCTATTCGTTTGATGTCATCGGTCCATCTGGTTTGAGGTCTGCCTCTAGTTCTCTTGTGTGCTCTTGGCCGCCATTCAATAATTCGCTTTGTCCATCGATTGTCTTTCATTCTTCCTATATCCAGCCCAGTTCCATTTTAACGTGGCAATTTTTTTAATTACATCTGTTACTTTTCATCTTCGTCTTATTGTCGTATTAGGTATGTGATCTTGCAGCTTGATGTTGAGTATTCTACGTTCCATCGCACGCTGAGTTACCTGGAGTTTGTGGATTATGCTGTTGTCGAAAGCCCACGTTTCGGTTCCATATGTTAGGACTGGCAGTACTGGTCGAAAGTTTTTGCCTTTAAGGTGTTTGATATGTTAGATTTAAAAACTGTTCGTAGTCGTCCAAATGCTGCCCATGCTAAAGACAATCGTCTGTTTAAATTTGCCTTTAGGTTATGTTTGGATAGTTCGATTGTTTGTCCTAAGTATATATACAACTCAACCTTCTCTATAGTATTATTCTCCAAAGTACTTTCCTCATAACTATCTAGCAATTCATTTGTAAGGTATTTCGCTTTTGTTAGATTCATTCTTAGCCCGATTTCTGACTTTGTATTTAGGTCTAATACCATTTGTTGTAAGTCTTCTCTGTCATTTGCTATTAAGGCAACATCGTCTACGAATCTCAAGTGACTGAGTTTTTCGCCGTCTATTGTCATCCCTTTATCTTCCCACTCCAATGCTCGAAACATGTCTTCGAGGGCCAAAGTGAAAAGCTTGAGTGAGATAGAATCTCCCTGTCTAACTCCTCTTGGTATTTTTATTTTTTCCATTTTTCTTTCTGTTGTTATTTGCGATGTTGCGTTATCGTATATATACTGAATGAATTTCGTGTATCTATCATCAACTCTGTTGTTGCTTAAAGCGTTGAGGATTGCCCATATCTCTACAGAGTCAAATGCATTCTCGTGGTCTATCATTGCGATCCAGATTGTTATTTTGTATTCGTTTGATTTTTCGATTAGTGTTCTGATTGGTTGTATATGGTCCATGGTGCTATAACCCTTTCTAAATCCTGCCTGTTCCCGGGGCTGATAGCCGTCCAGTTTGTTTGTTAGCCGTAATGTGATTATCTTATAGCTTATAAAGGACTGATAGCAGGCTGATGGGTCTATAGTTTTCTAATTTATATTTAATTCCTTTTTTGAATATTAGTATTATGGGAGCATTTAACCATGTTGTCGGTACTTCACTTATTTCTATGCACTTATTAAAAATAATTTCTAGCAGTTTTATTATGGGTCCTCCATACTTTATTATTTCCAATACTATTCCATCATCCCCGGGGGCTCTCCTATTTTGCATGGTATTCATTGCATTTCTTATTTCTTCCTCTGTTATTTCAGGTATATCTTCAGATCCAACATTTTTTTTTATTACTTTTCGATATTTTTCTTCTTTTCCTGGTGGTGGGTTTGCTTTTGATTCATATAGCGTTTGGTAATAATTTTCATTATGGTTATGTTCTGGATTTCTGTGATTTCTTCGTTCTGGTCATTAATTAGTTTTGTTATTTGATTTCTTCCTTCACTTATTTTCCTTTTCAAGTCTCGCAGGCCTTTCTTATCTTGTAACGTTTCATTTAACTTTGTTATTTTGTACTTTCTTATATCTTCTCTGGATGTTTTCTTAATTGTTTTGCTAATTTCAGTTAGTTCTATTCTATTATGTGTTCGGTTTTGTACAAGCTGTTGTCTCTTTTTATTAGATCTTGTGTTCCTTTGCTGACTTTTTGGACTTTATCTTTATTATTCTGGGTTGATTACCGCACTACTGATAGCATGATAGATATAACAATATATACATATTTACAAATAAATACCTATATATAATACCACCGACTAAGGTGGTACCTAACAAGCGTCCACCTAAACCTAAAATAACTAAATAAATGGCATGATATTTTAATTCTAAATGATTATTTTAACAATGCACTTTTAATGTTCTTCGTCTTCATGTAGTCCTTCCTGGTAGGGGAAGGGGGTGTCCTAGGGTCCTAGTCCTTGTCCTGGTTCTGTAGAGGATCACTTCGTGTATCATCTTGTGGATCTTCCTGAATGGTCATCCTTCCTATGTTCCTGGCTATTTCCTGCGTCCTCATCGTGTACCTCAAGAATTCCGTCGCTGTCTCCTGTATTCTCTGTTCTAGGTGTCTCGGCCCGGCTTCTCTCTACAGCTGTCTTGTCGTCTTGAAATCCTTCCATCTGTTATTCATGATAGTCCTTAGCAGTTTATGTTCCAGCGTGAGTAGCTTCCCTATGTTGGTATTTGCTGCGGAACTCCAAACCGGCACGGCGTACATGGCTATTGATCTGACGTAGGCGTTGTACAGTCTGACCTTGATGTCCTTGTCCAGTCTTGACTGCCTCATGATGTAGGGGTATATTGCGCTCACTGCTAAGTCTGCTCTTTTCCTGGTGATCTGCAAGTTGTCCTTTATCCGTGTCCCGTTGATCATGATATGTGTCCTTTCTCTCTTGCGTTTTTGGTTGTAGTTAATCAGTTGGGTCTTCTCCTCGTTGATCTTTTGCTTCCACTTCTTCAAGTATTCCCCTATGTGCTTGACATGTTGCTCTATTCTCTGCGTGGCCGCTATCTGTTGGGTTGATGATATATAGACCGCTACGTCATCCGCGAGGAGTGCTATTTAGTTGCTGCTTCCTCGGTACGTCATTGATGTATATGTTGAACAGCATCGACGACATCACGCTTCCTTGAGGGAGTCCTTGCCTTATTGTTCGTCTCATTGATTCCGTCCCGTTGATAAACGTTGTTGTCGTCCCGTCCTTTAGGTAGCTTATGATGATTCTCGTGATGGCCGGTGTTATCCCTGCGTCGTGCATCTTGGTGGCCATGGCCTCCCGCCATACGGTGTCATAAGCCTTCTCCAGATAGATCCAAAAGTGCCGCTGCCGTAGTCTTCCTGGTGTTGTTTGCTGTCATTGCATAGTCCACTAGCCTCGCAAGCTGCATGGCTGTTGCTTTTCTTCGTTGAAATCCGAACTGCTCTGGTATGATGGTGCCTAGTGTTTGAAGCTCCGCGTTGATTCTTTCGCTGAGCACTCTTTCGATGACTTTTCCAAGGGTGGATAGCAGGGACATGGGTCGGTACGATGAGGTTTGGCGCCTACCCTTTTATGGTTTGGCGATGACGATGGTCCTGGCAATTTTTCATGTTCTTGGGAAGTAGTGGAGTCTGATCAAGGCATTCATGATGTATGTTAGCTGGACAAGGGCCTAATTTGGTAGGAACTTAGTTAGCCTCTCCATGACTATTCCGTCCGGTCCTGGCGCTTTGTACGGTCTGGTCCTGCTTATGATCCTTCTTAGCTCATCTGATAGATTCTCCGTCAGGCTGCTGATATTGGCCATGAATGCCACCGCCTTTTCTGTCCTGTCCTTGATGATGTGTTCTACGCCGTCACTTTGATTGGCGGGACTGTCCAGGGGCTGTTCCTGTTCTCCATTTTCTTGACGTGCTTCTAGATTACCCTGGAATTGATTGCCTTTGGCTCCACAAATGATTGAATTTTGTTTGAATTCTTATAGAGCCA
>JAEQML010081918.1:0-11022 GCA_016904865.1 Pissodes strobi
ATTATTTGACCAATAGACGTTGTTATTGTTCTTAACTGATGAGGTATTTTTTTTATCATCTCTTCTCACGTGATATAGATCGATCCCGAATCTGAGCGATATATTCCGCGACGCCAACCAAGGCTAGGCATCACGGCATACAGGTCGTAACAGTAAAATACCTTCAAATATTCTATACGTGACAATAATATGATAACGAAAATAATTTAAATAATTAGAAAAATGATGTTTAGAAAGGTAAAACTAAACACATATTCGGTGTCATATGAATGACCAAATTTTTTAGGTAAGTAATAACGCAATCATTACGTAACCGCTTATTACCGACTGGTGAAAAGAAGTCAATATGTTGAATACATTATAAGATAACTGTAGCAATGCGGAAAGTTTAAGATATTCCAAAAACTATTTGATTTTGCAACATAGAGTGTGCTTTTCCGTATTACTAAAATATGCAATGAAAGTATATATCATAAAAAAATACCGACCATTTCAATTTCTCTCCATGAAATTGAATAAAATAGCATATAATTTTGTTATACAATAAGCTGTGATTTAGGGAAGGGGCAGGGGAATTTGATTTGGCTTTTGAGTTTTAAAACAGGACTAGACCAGTACGTTACTGGCGCTTGCTTTAAATTCATAGGGCGGTCATTAATATAAAGTCAGACAGATCATATGATTGAATTCTGCTTTGAAAGGGGGATACGTAAATAATCAAACGAATTCGTGTTTCCCTCTATTTAAGAAATTCAATAAATACGCAAGCGGAACCACAAGCAAAAGCTACCAGCCATCGAATAAAAACTGAAATAAAATAATTTCGTTTCCGTGCGTCCTCACGGCAACAATCCTTAGAAAAGTTTAACAATTACATGTTCAAGTACATCTCCGAAATCTCAGGCCGAAAACCGAAACTAAAACGAGAATCGTTACAAAGCCGATCAAATTGATTAAGTTTTTAATTAGATTAGCGGTTTGTTGGACAAATCCGAGTAATTCTGTTGGCGGGAGTGTAGGAAACCCGACCTTCGGATCGTCCGATCTATTCATTGACGACTCAAAATGTCAGCAGTTTAATTTTAAACTTGACTTGGCGTTCATTTTTGTGCAGGGTTAAGGTTTTCTTGATGAGTCATCTTCCTGGCTGAAATTAACATCACTCTTGTAACAGGAATATAGATCGATTCTAAAATAACATTCAGTTGCTCATTAAATGAGAGCTCTACTTTCCATATATTTTCACGTGAAAACTTCTTTAAGCGCGTTCAGCGCACTTTTTCCTGGGTAGTAATGAAACTGAGCCGTCATGTAATGCGTCATTCGGGTATTTTTTACGATAATCATTTTTTTCTCAAAAAGACTGCGAGTGAAAATTTGAGAACATCTGGGGGCAGCAGAAATTCATTGGTTTTTGGCGATCCGATTTTTTTGTTTTCCAGTTATTACCTATGTCACATGTACATTTTCTTACACGATAACTGTCCAAAATATGAATTAACTTTGATGAAATTTTCTCGGCACGATTCTTTTGACGGTCTTCCGAACTTTATTGAAGTTGGCGAGAATCGGAAAATGGCTCGAATTTTTTTGGACGTGTATATTTTTGAAAAAGGAGTCAATTTGGGTTATGCAAATGCCAAAAAGTTAGGGCAAATCAAACAAGTCGACATAATGGTTCGATATGGAATACAAGATCACACCTTAGAAATGATGATGCCTTTTATACAGGATGAGATATTTGAATTTAAACTTTTCGGCACTTTTGCTACGACACGTCACTCCATAATGTTTTATTGCTGGATAAACCGGATAATCTGGAGATAATTAAAGAGGAGCGCTAAGAGTACAAAAAACCAAAATCGTATCCATGAGATTGAAAATGCCGACTTGATGATCTTTTTGATTTTCAGCTTAAAAATCTACTTTAATCGTACGTGTCAGCCAACGCATAGCTATTTTCAGAAAAAGAACAGTCTCAGA
Source organism: Pissodes strobi (assembly GCA_016904865.1). NCBI lineage: Eukaryota > Metazoa > Arthropoda > Insecta > Coleoptera > Curculionidae > Pissodes > Pissodes strobi. Next base: position 1,984 of record JAEQML010081918.1, read on the forward strand.
TTCATTAACATTGATATCTCTATTATAAAAAATATCATTTTCTGTACGAGATTCGCAAATACGACAAAACCGAAAATCATGCAGAAAATCGTAAAATCCTTCAGCATTTTTACGAGTTTCAATAGATAGCTTTGGTTTTGATGTATTACAGGAAATTTCAAAGAATACGTCTTCCAATATTGTAACATGACGTTTAAGTTAGAATATCTACATTTATACACGTAATTTAATTGTTTGAAATCTCATTGAAAACGGTTTGAAGCAGAAACATTTGTCAGGATCTGAAAAATTGAAGCCTTTATAGTGATTAGCTGCAAATTTTGCCAATTTTATGGCAGATTTCGAGGTAAAATTTTACTTTCAGCATATCGGTGCGTATGGTTTTTATAATAAGAAAGTAGATTTCTTTGCTTAAACTTCATTTAAAATTATTTGAAGCTAGGAAAATAAGCCAATATCGGAGAATTGGAAATTTTTCACACGAAAAGGAGCGGTGATTTCGAAGTAAAATTTTACTTAAAACATCGAAGTCTATAGCATTTATTGCAAATACATTTAAAATATTTGTTATTATGCAATTATTTGGATTATTTCTCCCATTTTTGTATTCTACACAAATTATGTAGATATTGCACACCATATTTAGTATTATTTCTATTTACGTGTCAGCTAACGTATAGCCATTTTCAAAGAAATGATCCACACTCCGATATCTCTACTATAAAAAAGGAGTTCTCTAAAAATTTTCTGTATGATAATCGGCAAATACGACAAAATCGATCATAAAGGTAAACATGCAGAGGATCGTAAAAAATTCTAGTTTTCCAAATTCAAAGAATTCGTCTTCCAATATTTTGATATGAGGTTTAGGTTAGAATATTTATATTTATAAGTACTTTTAATTGTTTGAAATCTCTTTGAAAACGGTTTGAAGTCGCACAAGTGCGTCAGGATCTGAAAATTTTGACAATTTTTGGTAGTTAGGTGTAGTTTATGCCCATTTTATGACAAATTCCGAGGCAAAATTTTACTTTCAGCATATCGGTACGTATAGTTTCAATGGTAAGCAAAACTATTTGAACCATGGAAAATAAGCCCGCATCGTAGAATTTAGATATTTTTCAAGTGAAGAACAGCGATTTCTGCCGATTTTATATATATTTCGAAGTAAAAATTTACTTGCAACATCAAGGTCTATGTGGTAAGTACATTCAAAATACTTGGTTGTTACAGAAATTATGTAGATATTACCATATTAAGTATTACTCGTTATGCCGTATGTCGTGACTGTCTGACAGGCGTTGCTGGGGGCGGGATGAGGCGGGTTAAGTCCTGAGAAAATCTACCGTGAAAATATCATGGAATCCAGCAGCTTTAGGGTGTGCTTAGGTGTGGCATCCCAGAAATATTCTAAGCACGATCTTATTTGCGCTTTGTAGAGCAAGAGCAGCTGGTGGGGAGACAAGGGTACTGTCATCTGCAAAACTGTGAACAGGATTATTGGTTTCGGTCGGCAGGTTATTAATAGAGATGAGGAACAGAGTTGGTGAAAGTCTTGCGCCCTGAGGCACCCCCGCGTTAATGGTTAATGTGTCTGAGATGCATCAACTGCAACGTACAGAGATCGGTTTTTAAGGAAACTGACCAGCTGTACGGAGACGCTGGCAGTCCAAACGATGGCAGTTTGTTGACTGCCAATATATCTCCTGTCGATCTCTCTTTGCGGAAGCCGTATTGGTTAGCGCTAAGTATTCTGTTGGTCTCGAGGTACTTGAGTAGTTGCTGATTGTCTACAAGTTCCATGACTTTGGAGATTATTGGAAGCAAGACAATTGGGCGATAGTTTGATGGCCTGGTTTTCTTGCTTTTTTGGCAAGCGGCTTTCCAAGAGGATGGGTACCTACATTCTTTTTCGGTAAGACAGAGAAAAAATCTGGAAAAATGGGTGTTAGTTCGTTGGCGCAGTTCTTTAACAGGACAGTAAGTATTCCGTCCGGCCCTGATACCTTTTGCTATTTCATATACAGTTTTTGATGTCCTTGAAGTGTGATGTTAAGCACACATAGTACCGTTTTTGCCTTCTTTTTTCGCTAAATATGCTCGCTATCTTGAGCAATTTGCGCTGAGCTTAAAATAAATAATCTTTCTTCCCGCCCTGTATTTTTATCAATGTAAGTACAATAGTCGGTTCTACTTGGACATAGAACAATACATTTTATAACCACCAGGAGGAGTTTCATCGACTTAGGTTTTAGTTGCATTGTTTTCAATTTAATTATTGTACAACTATATTAAAAGCAATCAAATTTTGAAAATCCGAAAAACTCTCGAATATGTCAACTTATTTCACATATTGCATATTTTTACTAAATTTTTTTATTAGATGGTTCGAAATCTTGAACGTTTTAAATTGCCATTGGCCACATGGCTAAACATCAGCTGATCGATTAATAATTAATAAACGACATAATGACCGTCCACAGCTTACTTGGAGCTCTTGTCTATTGGACAGTTTGATGCATAACATTTTCTTTTTTGAGTTGCAAGTAAGTGTCAGGTACTGATGACACTAGATTGAGATAGCTGAGCCGGTAATAGAGCGGTCGCGATGTTCAAATCTTCTGAATCTTCTTAATTTTTTGCAAATGTAAGGAAATTGATTTGCTATAAAATTGTTATCTTAATGCTGATAAAATAGTATAACCCAAACTACTTGAAACAAATTTTTTAAATGCTCTTTTAACTTCAGTGTGACTTATCTAAAATGAATAATAAAACAAATTGATACAAAACTAAATATCATTTATTGACATAACAAACTCCAACTCAAAACACGCCGGCGCCGGCGCCGCTTGGCCAGGCTAACAGGAGAAATCTGGCAACAAAATGATATGCAAGATTTCCGTGAACCATATTTGCAACTATTTCCAAATTATAAAAACTTATTTTTTAAATCTAATAATCCTAATCAAATTAATCGGTTCACTTGTTCTTAATATATTGAAGGTCGTTTCAAAATTACGGATAGTAACAAAAAATTATGCTTGATATTGAGCGTGCAAACTAGCTTACATACATCGCTATACCAGTGGCGTGTCTACAGGCGAAGTTATTCAAATTAATAAACTACTAAACATTATTTAAAAGAGTCTTTTTTATGGATAAATGATTATTGAAAAATTCATTTAATTTCTGCACCAATTTTTCACCTCAGAACTTAGCGTTGAAGAGAAGTGAAAAGTCATTTCCCGAATAGTACTATTCGCTTTTTGAGTAGTCTAACGTACTGTCATCAATGGTATCCAGAGAAATAATTAGAGACCCCATAGTCGTACCTTTTTCTTTATGACAGTGGCACAAACACTAAAAGCAGATCCTATGGCACTCGACGAGCGGTGTTGTGCGCGAAGGTGTTGATTGACACGGTTCTTGAATACTTGTAGGTTATAATTAGGAGGAAATAGATGTCCTAGGAGTGACTTTCACAGTAATGCAGTGCGTCAGGCAAAGGCGTCCTTGTAAAGCGACGTTCTAGATGTTTCCAGTTATACAACGAACGGGTGCGCTCTTGCCGTCTATCGCGACTGTCTGAGATGCGTTGCTGGAGGCGGGATGATGCGGACCAAATCCTGGGAACCTCTGCCGTGAAAATATCTGTAAAACATGGATATCTCGGCCACATACAGGGTGGCCCATTAGTGTGACAAAGTCCCGTATCTCCCTTATTTACAGAGATACAAAAAAAAGTTGAATACAAAAGTTGTAGGATATGTCGTGGTCCACAGTGTAAAAATATTTCTAATTGTACAGGGTGCTTCATAAAAGCCTGGTTGTTTGTTTTTTTACTTTTTTTAAATGGAATGACCGGTATATTATTGCACATTTAGATTCTACATAAAATTCTAGATATATTTCATGTATAATATCCTATACCTAAGTCTAACCGTTTTTGACAAATTTAAAATTTTATGTTAAAAATGACGTTTGCAGGCCAAAACATCATTGGCAATCTTTGCTAACCAAAGCCTTTATTAATGGGGTTAATTTCCTTGTAGAACAGGACCTACTTTAGTAGACTCTGTTGATATTTTTATAATAAATTGATACAGGGTGATCAAAAACGGACAATAAAAAGTATATTCAAAAAAACCTAAAAAGTGAATTTTTTTAAATGGAAACCTCCTATTTTTATAATTTTATCTTATTTAGCTTTAAAAATAAAGGCGACTTTGTATAAGATTGTCTATTCGAAAAACTTGTAGTTTTTGAAATATTGGCCATTTAACATTTTTCTATTGTAAAAATGCTATACGGCTTTTAAGGTTTGTCGTTAGTTGGCCATGGCGGCGTGTCGCGTCGAAAAAAAAAAACAATCGAGCACTACAGATGACGCCACCATTTCTTGTTATTTGATAATTTGTGTTGTGTATTAGTGTATATTATAGAAATTTCATTTAAAACTGAAATCAGAATTTTAAATAATGGATTTTTTACAAGCCGAAATTTTTGATATTTTTTTAATTTAAAATTTATGTAAGTAATAAAAATGAACATGAAATTATAATGGTAATCCTAATTATAACCATAACTGCTATATTTTTGAAATTTTGACAGAAAACGCACAGGCGGTGCACTTCAACTTAATTTTTTCTTAAATATAACATTTTTTTGGATTATATAGTTAATATTATAAACTGTTTAAGCAAGGGTATGCAAACAATGACTCAGGAGACCGAATCCCGTCTGTTACTATAGAAAATGAAGTAGGTATTAATATTAATATTAAATTGATAATATATCGAAAACTATAACTATTATTCAGCTACGAGTATAACTAGTTATACAGATACACCTTAAAATACTAGATAAACATCAAATACTTACTACCTAATTAAATGTTCGAAATGTCCGCCCCCTTCTTGAATACACAGTGCAGTACGGCTCTCGAATTCGCTACTTAAATTTCGACAAATTTCAACACTGGTATCTTGAAAACAGTTTCTAATTCTAATCTTCATGTCGTCCTTTGTTGTAGGCGATATTTTATATACTTGCTCTTTTATATACCCCCATATGCTAAAGTTCACTTTGGTTAGATCTGGGGATCTAGCAGGCCACGAAACAGGCCCTCTCCTGCCAATCCAACGATCTGGATATCTTGCATGTAAAAATGTTATGATCGGCCCTGTATGATGGACTGGGGCCCCATCAGGAAGAAACCACATTTCTTGTTGTGTTTCATTTGGCACTTGCGCCAATAAATTATCTAAATGGTCATGTAAACATTGTAAACAGTCTAAGTATACTTCCCCTGTTACTCTTTGATCAAAAAAGTATGGTTCAATTACATGGTTACCGACAACACCTCCCCAAACATTTAAAGGTCCATCTAGTTTGGGAAGTATATCTTTCAAAATATGGACTTTCAGTCGATTAGTAATGAAAATTGTGTCTATTTACACATCCGTTTCTGTGAAATGTGGCCGCATCTGTGAATAGGATCAAATAAGCAAAATTTCTTTTCTGATTTATTTCGTTTTGAGCCCACAAATAAAACTCCAATCGTCTTTGGTAATCTTCGGGAACCAACTCCTGAAGTACTTGAATATGATAGGGGTGCATTTTTTGAGACTTCATTATTCGCTGAACCGTACTTCGTTCAACACCAACCTGCTGAGAAAGGGATCGCTGTCCCATATGCGGGTTTTCTGTTACTGTTAATAGTACATTTAATTGATTTTCCTCAGTTTGTGCATGCTTTTCCCTAGTATTCTTTTCATATGCCACGCTGCCAGTTCTTTCAAAACGCTCCAGAAATTTTTCGAATGCTCTTGTTTCAGGTTACTGTCTCTCGGGAAACTGTTGTTGATACAATCTTCTTGCTAATAGCGCATTCTTGTCACTAGCTCCCAAAACAAAGATCATATCGACCATTTCGGCTTGTGAAAAATTCATTATTTAAAATTCTGATTTAAGTTTTAAATGAAATTGCTATAAAATACACTAAGACACAACACAAATTATCAAATAACAAGAAATGGTGGACTCATCTGTAGTGCTCGATTGTTTTTTTTTTCGACGCGCCACGCCGCCATGGCCAACTAACAACAAACCTTAACCGTATAGCATTTTTACAATAGAAAAATGTTAAATGGCCAATATTTCGAAAACTACAAGTTTTTCGAATAGACAATCTTATACAAAGTCACCTTTATTTTTAATGCTAAATAAGATAAAATAATAAAAATAGGTGGTTTCCATTTAAAAAAATTAACTTTTTAGGTTTTTTAAATATACTTTTTATTGACCGTTCTTGATCACCCTGTATCAATTTATTATAAAAATATCAACACAGTCTACTAAAGTAGGTCCTGTTCTACAAAGAAATTAAGCCCAATTAATTGATTAGGGCTTTGGTTAGCAAAAATTGCCAATGATGTTTTGGCCTGCAAACGTCATTTTTGACATAAAATTAGAAATTTGTCAAAAACGGTTATACTTAGGTATAGGATATTATACATGAAATATATCTAAAATTTTAAGTAGAATCTAAATGTGGAATAACATACAGGGCATTCCATTAAAAAAAGTAAAAAAACAAACACCAGGCATTTACGAAGCACCCTGTATAATTGAAAATATTTTTACACTATGGACCACGACATATCCTACAACTTTTGTATTTAACTTTTTTTTGTATAACTGTAAATAAGGGAGATACTGGACTTTGTCACACTAATGGGCCACCCTGTATATGCGGTGTTCCAGATTATCCAGATCCCGGGTCAACTCCAGGTCGCCGACCGGACGCACCGCTCTCTTCTGAATAAAATCCAGCAGCTATAGGGTGTGCTTAGGTGCGGCACCCCAGATATTAGAGCAATATTCTAAGCACGGTCCTATTTGCGATTGTAGAGCAAGAGCAGCTGCTGCGGTGTATACAGTTTTTTGTTTCGAAATAGCGTAATGTCAGGTACTGAGAGGCGGATTTTGCGATGTCAGCAACGTGGTCATGCCAGGACATACTGCTGTTGACCGAGTCACCCAGTAGTCCGATTGACGAGGATGGAGGAATGGTCGATCCTGCCATAATGATATCAGGGTCCGCCGCATTGGCTTTCTTAGTAAACGCGGCTGCTTGCGTTTTTGCCGCATTGAACTGGACCAAATTCCTGTCGCCCCAGGTTAGAAACTTCTCCAGATCTTGATTAGTTGTTGTAATCCGCTCCTGTCTGCGGTGATAAGCCTCTGGCGATGGTGAAGGTTTTTCTGATCTAAATTGGGTGACAAGGTTACTGTCATCTGCAAAGCTGTAAACAGAATTATTGGTTTCGTTCAGCAGGTCATTGATATAGATGAGGAATAGAGTTGGTGAAAGTATTGAGCCCCGAAGCACTCCCGCATTAACGGTGAATATGCCTGAGATGTGTCCATCAACTGCAACGTGCTGAGATTTGTTCTTAAAGAAACTGGCAAGCCAGCTGCAGAGAGACGCTGGCAGTCCGACGGACGCCAGTTTGTTGAGCAATCCGTCATGCCAAACTCTGTCCAATGATTTCGAAATATTCAGCGCAACTATTTCATACATATATTTCAGAATATGTGTCATTAGTTAATTTTAAGTCAAAACTTTCCTCTAACCATATGCCCTAATAAAAATATTGGCAATTTTTAAAAGGTTTGCAGTGGCCAAATAAATCTCCATTAAGTAAATTTTTTAAAACAGGTGGTTTATGCAAAAGCGAGCTAAGTGCACCTCGGTGTATTAAACACGGATCCCAGTCCCTGATAAATGGGTGGGAGCTTTTAGAAATGTATCTACTTCTTTTGAGGTTGTGGAATGCGATAATTTTATTTTATTTATTTGTTCACTTCTTTTTTCAGACAGCTAGTAAAAATTGCTCTCTTTTTTCACAACGTCACTTAGGAAGTTACCAGTTACTAAAAAACCGTGGAAATGAGAGACACCTACAACAAATTCAGACAAACCATTATTAATGCCAGAACCAATCAAACGTGATAAATGTTCATTTTTATTGCAAATAATTTACTGCCAAGTTAGAACTTTTCTTCATTTTTGTATACTATATTAAAAATATTTGTCTTTTGTAACAGATGCGTTTTAGAATGAATATTTATTTTTCTTTAAAACGCGCAGAAAAAGTAGTTTCCAAAATTTAAGATTTTGACGTCTCTTCTCACATGTAAAATAAAATTTTTATTTAAGATGTTAAATAAAGGCACATTTGTGTTTTTATAAAACAGTTAAAAAAATGTTACCTTAGGTAACGGCGATATAAAATGTATCTAATTCAGGCAGATTTTCTGCTAAATCATATACCAAGGAATGCAGATATTTTAGTTACTTAAAATAAGTGAGCTCTATGATAAAAGCAGCGTTGCATCTGAAGACACTGATGCAACGGGTTTACTCATTTATCCGTTAAAACGTCAAAAATCTTTATAAAGAGTAGCTTGGTCTCCTCCCACCTTTCTATGAAAAAGGAAAAAAAAAACAAATTCATTCAAATACTAAATTTGCAATCATTTAGTCGCTACAAAAGTTAGAGCCAAAAAGGTAAATCGCAGGTTACCCATTGACGGCCCTGTGTCTCCGTTAAGAGGCAATTTAGGAATTTTTGTCTATGACAAAGTTAGGGTTAATTTTATCTCCCCTGTATCCTCCCAAGAAGTTAGGAGCTGCTTACCGAAGACTCTGTATAAATACTGAATCAAAATTCCCATATTATGTTGTAAATTTCTATGGATAATTTGCTATTCTACAAGAATCGTGCATATCTAACCCTAGTTTTTCTCGAAAAAAAATGCAGGAAAGCGCAATTTTGTAATGTGGGCTGTCATTGTAAATATGGGAGTACTTGCCGGTTACAATGTTTGTAAAGCACGAGGGGCGATCAATGAAAACAGCACTCGAAACATCTCTAAAAGTCGTGCCTATAATAACACTAAGTAATTTTATATATAAGCTACAAGGACTCTAAACCTCTAAGCTCGTTTGCTTGGAAACGTGTCGCATCG
>JAEQML010081921.1:0-11018 GCA_016904865.1 Pissodes strobi
GTCGAGGGTATACATAAATGAAACCTTTATATTGGCTGACACAGAAATAAAAAAGGTATTAAGTGAAATTAAAACTAACTCTGCAGGTATAGATGAAATGTCTAAAACTATTTTCCAAAATCTGAATGATGCAGCTTTGGAAGCACTTGCTTACTCAATTAACAACAGTTTTGCAAAGGGAAAATTTCCCGACATCTTGAAAACTGCTTTAGTGATTCCTTTGCATAAGTCGGGATCTTTTACGGATCCATATAATTTTAGACCAATTTCCCTTCCTAACACATTATCAAAAATTATTGAAAAATTGGTAAAGATAAGAATGATAGAATTTATAGAATGGCATAATATTCTTAGTGTAAGACAATTTGCATACCAAAAATACTAATGATGCAATTTTTGCATTTCTAGAAAGCCTTTATCTGAAACTTAATGACAAGGATGTTGCATCCGCAGTCTTTTGCGATTTTTCAAAGGCGTTCGACTGTGTCAATCATTCTCTGCTGCTTAAAAAAATGGAAATTTATGGTTTTAGAGGCATATAGGGGTCCTTTTTTAAGTCATGTTTAACAGGACGATATCAAAAGGTTAAGAATGGTACATAATTCTCTTTAACACAGGAGATTGATGCTGCCGTTCCCCAAGGCTCAGTTTTATATAAATGATTTAAACCTTATAGATATTAAAGGACTCTTAACTATTTTTGCAGATGATACAACAATCTTATGACATCACAAGGATGAACATACTTTAAAGAAAATTGTGTAAAATTATATACAGCTGGTGTGATGCAAATTATCTGTGCCTTAATATTGACAAGACTAAAGTACGAGCCTTTAAGATGGATTTTGATGATCTTCATCTAGATAAATAACAAATTTAACAAAGGCAACATGTAAAATTTCTTGGAAAATATAAATATAAAAAAATTTAAATAAAAAAATGTCAAGAAGCGGTTATGCTATAAGGAGGGCATATTTTGACCTGAGATCTATAATGGCTAGAAAGGTATATTTTGCCCTAGTAGAATCACATCTGTGCTATGGAATTTCCCTTTGGGGAAATTGCTGCCAGCATCTACTTCAATCAGTTTTATCATACAAAAGGGGTGCTTGAGATATGTCTGTGGAGCAAAGCTAAGGACACACTGTAAACCACTATTCCAAAGAGAAAAAATTTTAATAGTAGTATCTCTATTTATACTTGAAAGTGTGTGTGTTATATTTAAAAAATACAGGAGTAATGCAGTTTTACATGAATATGCAACTAGACGTAGTTCTGCCCATTCCCAAATTTGCACTGACAAGAAACTCTGTAATTAAAATATACAACCAGTTACTCGTGAATATAAAAGCAATTGATGATCTTAATAGATTTAGAATGATGGATAAGGATATGGTGGTTAATAAGGCCTATTATCATCTGGATGAATATTTTGATGACAGACAAATCTATGGTTGTGATTATATGTTTGAGGATATGTATATGTATGTATATGTTATTTTACCTTAAACTATTGTAATAACTTGATGTGATCCTATTTTATTTTATTTTGTTACACAGCTACTTGAGATGCCGGTTCTATATAAAACCTTGGTTGTTTTTGTTACATAGGTAAATAACACCACAATATATTTTTCCAAGAAATATTAATGATAAATCCCTGGAAAGACATATTATTTTAGATGTTTTAATGGTAGTCTCACAATATAATGTATCGTTATAACCTCGGTTATAACCAAATGTGGTGGAATGCAGGAAGATGTAAGTATTCAATTTTGGGTCAGTTTGCACAAAAATAGAAGTTTGTGATTTCTAACTAAACCCTTACCTAAAAAGATGGTTATGGAGCACTATATAGATTGTAAATCATGACACAATTATTATTTTGAATCAAATTATAAATACTGCCAAAAACATTGCCACTTAATTATGTACTTATAGTAAAACAAGATAAAAGAGATTCACAACTTACCTGATATAGGTATAAAACAATAATTAAATTACAATATCAAACAGCTGTTACAAAGTATTTCATCCTGCTTCTAGAAACTGGATAACATATAACTATTTAACAAGTATCATTCCATAGGTTGTTATTTCTCTCAATTTTGTATTTTATGGAGTTATCACTGTTTAGGAGTACCAAACACCCCATTTTAACAAAAATCGATCACACCTTAAAAACAATAGACTTCGCAATTCAATATTCAATAACCGATCCTTACTGTGGCTGTGTACAAACACAAACAATGTGTTTCAACAATCAACAACACATGTTCGTTTCATAATACTTTTAATTAAAGTGAATCGGAAAAAAAATTAAACTATCCCGAATATCTATCAAAAGTTTATTGACCTTTATCCACCTTTTGGAAAAATCAAAACAAAACACCTCCTCCCAAAATAATTGTCATTTCTAGTTCTACCGACACCGATCGAAATCTCCTAATACATTCTATAGGTTTGTTCTAGCAGCGATTTCAAACGGTTTCAAACCGTACGGAGTTTGCGCATAGCCATATAAGCGACGTTTATGTCGTTATGCGCAAACTCCGGACGATTTGAAACCGTTTGAAATCGCTGCTAGAACAGACCTTTTGATTCGCGTCTACCTACCGAAATTTTGAGCCTTCACGCCTGCGCACGTGCTAATTCATATATTTTTGAGACCTTTTTCTTGATTTTGGGCATTGTCTTGGGTTAGTTTTGCCTGGTTATAAAGTGAAATATTAGAACGTGAAAGTGAAGTAGAATATTAGAACGTGAAATATGAACAACACCCGGCTGCTGCCAAATGCGCAGGGTCGAAGGTCGAAACTTTCGCGAGTCATCCGTTGCTATTCTTTCAAAGAGGTCAATCATGCAGGACCGCACTAACGCCGGCCACTCACGCCAAAAATAGGTACGGAGCACTTCAGGCGTACTCCAGGTGTGTGTGAAACAGGAGAACTGGAAAGAGCATATTTTAATTTATTACAACTACCTAGCCTAAACAATAAAATACATGCAAGTACCTTTGCTATTAACTGTAGGAAATAATAGTATATTTTTAGCCAAGATTTAGACAGGCACTATTATCACAGCTCTTATTACCTAAGCGTTTCAATTCGACACGCAAAGAAGTGTCGAAAAGGACCTCTTTCCGACCCTACTTTTGTTGACTGGGTCACTGGTTGCTATGATATTAATAAAGATGTTCAATGTCAAGGCCCACTAGCAAAAACTGCACTTGTCGTTGCCCGTACCATATCAGAGGGCTTTCGAGTTGCGCGCACATCACATAGTTGATGCAAATGCCTTATATTACTATTACACTTCACGCATGGCCCTCCGCTCGCTACGGGGGCGCGATCAACGGAAACTAACAAAAACTAATCCAAGGCATCCTCCAAATGAAGAAAAAACTCTTTACTCATAATATTTCATATACAAAAGCATGTCTTGCCACTGGGATCGAACTCTGGATGCCGGATCGCAGATGCAGTATCCGACCAGTAAGCTACGGACCAGTTGACAGCAATTCGCAGACCCTAAAGATTATTTGTCAACAATGAAGCCCTCTGATGCGGTACGGGAAGCATTTATACATTCCGTACAACTAGGAATTTTTTATTGGTTAAACCATGAAACCTCTATCCAATCAACGCGCGGGTGCGAAAATCGTGTATGGAATATATTTAGGTGCCAAATTCAGGTCGGGAATGTAATAACAGTTCATGGAGCAGCATGTCTTTGCGGTCCAGTGAATCGCTTTCATCAAGCCTGGTGGCGGCAGTAGTAAGATGCTGTGCTTGTGATACGATTCTTCGGGTTGCCTGCGGGTTCGATCCCCGTCAGTGCAGTGGCATGAATTTATTTTTATATCTTTTAAGAATATGTTTGCTTTTTTTAAATTTGGGTTAGTTTAGTTTGGGTGCGGCTCCGGAGCGAGTGAAGCGAGCGGAGTGCCATGCGTGAAGTTAACAGTACTAACTACAAACCGCTGTTTGAAGACGCTTGTCTTTAAAAGAGGCCTCTCACCTCTCATCCTTTCCGAACTTCTACCATACTCTTTGAAGCTGTCGGAAAATACTTACACTGCAAAAGTATTTATTATATTCCGTACTTGAATTTGGCACCGAATTACATTCCGTAAACGATTTTCGCACCCGCACACAGTGATCTGGGGCTAGGTCATAAGTGGTCAAATCGGAAATCCTGATATCATCCTTAACCGATGCTAATTGAACGCTTAAATGATCCCAAGGAATTGACGCATTAAAAGTTAATTCCTAAATTATTTTTTTTAAGTTACAGAGGGTTAATTTAGTATAATTTTGGTGCGTAATCACCATAAGCCTAAAGAAAAAAGTATAACAAATTATAAGTAAGGCAAAAATTGTTCGTGGAAGAAACTAAAGGCATCTGCGTGTAGGGTATGGACTGGGCTTTTAAGCCGTATTGAAAAAAAAAATGGTAAGAGCGTTTTGGTCTTTACGTTAAATTTTTTAAATAAAACATTATTTCAAAAGTAGTTCCTACTAGTTTCATAGACTAGATCTTTTAAAGTCCACCTTGGTCCGGCTTGCTTTATATATAAGTATGATGTCCCAAGGCTTAATCAAAGACAATACCTTTTATTATATTCTCGCTGGGCTTAATGAGTAAATCTAAATTATACATTTACCCGCCGTGACCCGCCTATGAGGACAACAGAGATAAACTCTATGTAACGAATGTTGTCCGGTGCGTTATTATTGCCACCAAGCATTTCTTACGGCATTTGCTGGAGACATCATTATGACGGACACGGACAAAATTTATTCGCCAGACAAATTTACTGAAATTAAATTTCATTGAAGTTGAAAATATTTGGCGCTCGACATAATACAGTCGGACTTGCCGCTGATGCAGTTCGACGGCTGAGCGGCAGAAGGGAAAACCCCAGAAAAACAGGTGGCAGCGAAGGCCGTCAATAGTAGTAGTTTTGTTTTTAACTGTTTTGATAGGGGCTGAGTGAAATCAAATTTTTTTATCGCATTCTTATTACCCGTGCTGTTGACTATATGTCATATCCCCTAGTTATTTGCATTTGCGCAGTATAAATATTAAAAAATATAATAGGTATGCAAAAAGTTAGACTAAGAAACGAACTAGAGAAAACAAAAAGAAAATGTGTGTGCTTAAGATCACATCGATAGAAGTGAAAACTTCGACAAGCGGGGTCATCGTTTGTCAGAATTTCGATTCGAGCCTTAGTTGCAGATATACGGCCGAAAAACGGGTTTCCCCCCAAAATTACCCCTTAAATTAAAGGCCACAATCCCCCCGTATGATCTAAGGTGGCCCGCCATGGGGCACACCTACCATAGAACTTTCGACCCCGTACCTCTTTCTGTTCTCCTGCAATTAATTAAGTTTTTCCTTCGCTCCCCTCCCCTGGCCAAAGGGGGGGGGGCGGGTACAAGGTCTCGTTTTCGTCCAGGATCTTCTTTTTACCCCGGCTACATCTCTTGAAAATTTTGACCCTCTACCTATACGGGAACATGCTAGTAGAAGGAGCGTTACGTTACATATCCGAGCGCGACGCGTGACGGCTCGGTCTCATTCAACCCCTACAAAAAAAAAACGCAAACCGCGCCTAATGAAGTTTTCACTTCAAAAACTCTGATTTTTTTTTTATTAATGAATAAATTACTTATGACCGCTTTTTGACCTAGCCAGAGCACTGTTTCGCGTGTTGGTTGGATAGAAGGTCAAATTTTGAATGGTTTGACCAATAACAACCCCTAGGTGCCATGTACGGAATGAATTAATGCGTACGGGAAACGTCTACTAAAAACTGCGACACCGCTTTGAATTGGATTTCTAATAATAATGACGAATGACGTCAAAAATGACAATGGCCGCGCAACTGCTGATCGGTACTAGAATAAATTTATGTTTTTCATTTAAAAAAAAACTGCAACATAGAAAAAATAGGATAAAGTACAAGTTTTAAAAAACATTTAGGGTACTCGCATGTCAAGAAACACCCCAGCAAGCGGCAGTGGCCTAGCTAGACCTGAGTGGTCCCTGTATCAAACTAACTTAAGATTACGGGGTCCTGTCTCAAGGGCGGATATACGCCTGAGTTATGGGGGTAGGAGAGATGCTCACCGCAGTTAAATTTTGAGGGTGCCACTCCCAATTTATATCCAAAAGTCGTTAAAAAACACGCCTTCCACGAGTGGACGAAGCGGGTTTTATGAAGCATTATTGAAGCTTGTTGTGTAGAGATCAGGGAGGTTATTGACCAAGTTATAAATAAATCAAGTAAAGATATCTTTGATGTGAATATTAAATATAATAAAAACTCCATATTTTCACCTTTAAAAAAGTTATAAATATAAAGCTATAAGAGGGGGTATTTACCCAATCTGTTTTAAAATAAGTAAATTAATACCAATTTTTTAAAAAGGATACCCGGACGATCTAGGTAATTTTAGGCCCATTACACTTACCCCTGTTGTTTCAAATCTTTGAGTTTGTTCTTAGGAATGAATTGTATAATTACTTTGAGAGTCTCTTTATATCTAATCAGTTTGGATTTAGGTCGGGAAAATCCACAGCCCTGGCAATTCTTGACTTGATGGAATGCATATCGAAAGCTTATGAAAATTTCCAGTACATGAAGGGAATGTTCTGTGACCTGTCAAAAGCTTTCGATTGTGTTTCCCTTGAAATACTTTTACAGATACTTGCACACTATAATGTGGGAGACTCTAGCGTTAGATTGATTGAAAGTTGCTTGACTGATAGATGTCAGCAGACCTATAGAAGCGGGGAATTGCCCAGTTCTAGGAGCCTAAGGCATGGGGTGCCCCAGGGTACCCTCCTGGCTCCCCTGCTTTTCCTCGTATATGTTAACGATATAAAGAAAGTAGTTCCAAATGCAGATCTAATTCTCTATGCAGATGACACAACTATTTTATGCAAATACACTGATTACTTAAATGTAAAACATTTATTTGATGGAAATATAAAAAGCTGACAAGACTGGTTTACTGTAAACAAACTTAATTTAAATGAAAATAAATCCCTAAAAGCTACCTTTCCACTTAGAAGAATAAATGAGAATCATCTAGATGACATAAAATTTTTGAGGAATACGGTTAGACCACGGGTTAAGTTTTAAAACACATTTAGATTATGTAGCAAACACACTGGCCAGGAGCATATTTCTTAAGAAATCTTAAATCTATTGTACCACTTGAAACTTGTCTGCATGCTTTCCACGGAATGTTCCAGTCTGTTTCTTGTTACGCGATTCTGGTCTGTGGGCATTGATGCCATTCCGAAAAAGTGTTCCAAACGCTTGCGGTTCGCGTGATAGGGGTTTGGGATACAGAGACGCTGTAAGGCATAAATTTATAGAACTGAAAATAATGACAATATCATCCAAATATATCTATGAAGATCAGAATTATGACACGTATAGTAAGACATACGATTTACATGATTATCCAGTGAAATCAGAAAATAATTTTAGAATACAGTCCCTTAGATTGGGTAGATCTAGAATGGCTACCAATTACTACAGTACTGCCCACATTTTTTTTTAATAAAGTTCCAAATGCAATTAAATCAAAATCTTTTCCAAACTTACAAATTTAATTAAAAACATTCTTATTACCAATGTTTTCTACAGTATCGGGGAGCTTTGTCAGATCATCATGCATTGTTGATACATTTTGAGATTGAAATAAGTTAAATCAAAAGTTGTAATTCTGTAGTTAAGAGAATATTTTCTAGAAATAAGATTTTTCAGATTCTGCAGGTGTTGAGCCAAGTGGGGTGGGAGGGATCCTGATTTTGATTTTTCCTAATAAAATAATAAAGCAGAAAAATCAATCATCTGAATGGATTACGAATGGCATTAAGATATCTAGTAGCAATAAACGTAAATTATATGTATAGGAGAAAACTTAATGAATTTTTTTTAAATATATTGTAAAATTTTAAAAACGTTACAGCCGAAGTATAAATAAAATGTCAAATCAAAATTTTGTTCTGGACGCAAATAATATAATCAGGACTTCATGGGCTTTAGTCAGGAAAATTGCAAATAGAAGCACGAAGAATAGTGTACTGGATAGCTTCAAGAAAAAATGCGGAAATACACGTCTCTTTTTAGACAGGCTAAATGAACACTTTTTGAATGCCTGTCCAGTCCAGATGTACAACAGGTAGTAAGAAGGTAGTGCCACAGTTTATACCGTAACGGTATAAACTGTGGTAGTGCGGTAAATTTAGAAATGATACCAAGGTGCGATAATTCAATATTTATGCGACCTTGTTTTGATGAAGTTTTGAAGTGTATAAAGGATTTAAAGAACAAGAGGTCTATGCGGGAGGACCAGATTTCGATATTGATATTTTCACGGCTCGCGACCATCTATATGTCTTTGGGCTACTTTATACAACTAACATGCCGCCTCTACGTTATTTCTGCTTAAATCATCGAGAACATTTCTGGCAGCTCTGTTATTTTCCCGTGCGGCTAAGGCCGAAAATAATAGAGAACTTGCGTCTCGCTTCCGGAATATTCCCGATATATGTTCAACTGAATATAAATAGCGCGCAAAACGCGTGTGGCAGTTAATTGATCCTTGAGTGTTGGATCGTAAAGATATATTAGTTGTAAATTTATAAGAGTAGTATAGTGTGTTTAATTGTATACAGTGTTAAGGTGGAAAACGTAACATTTGTTGTCAGAAGTGGGATCGTGAACGGACGGAACTTGTGAAGTGCTCTTCGAGGACAGAAGATTGTGACATTCCGTTTTGGTCATTAATGGTAACCTGTTTTTAGTGAATTTTTAGGATTCTCCTGGTACTATTCCTGTTTCCGCTCGTAGTACGAAATTTAAGCTTTTCGGTTGTTTGGTCGATTCATTTAAAATCTAGTTTAAGTCCAGCCATCTGAAGTGGATTTTGTCGACAAACGACGTAGTAATATCTGTATCGGCCATTTCGATTTGTTTTCGTTAGTTGTACTGCCGTAGATGTAGGAATAACTCGCTGGGCGTGGATTTTGGAATTGGCTTTGTCTAGTGTCGGCCGCCATTGTGGTACTTGGCGTTTTGTGTTGCGCAGTCCGCCCTCTGGTTATGAGGAAAGTTTTCTTTATTAATTGCAGATGTTTTGCGTTTCTCGGATCTTTAGTAATTGCCTTGTTGTATTATTTCGCTTTTCAATCATATCGGACTCGATTTAATAGCTTAATTGATCGGCGTGACGTCATCTTAATTAGAGATTAATTAAGATTGTTTTTTTTATTATTATTCGGATGGCTAAGGTTATTTAATAATTATTGAATTAACCGTTTTCAGATTGATTAAGGCTTTTGGGCTTTTATACTTGAACGGGATAGGCATTATTATTTATTCACGGGGTCTTGCGATTAGTTTAATTAATCGTTTTTATTTTATTTCGCACTAAATGTAATGTAGATTTTCGATAATTTAGTAGTTTATTTTATTTGACCTTTCCGTAGCGTTTTAGCAGCGAGTGTAAAATTTAACCATTGATTCTTATGTTCTTTATCGAAGGCATCTATTGTCTACAGCAATAAGTCGCAATTAATTCTGAAAACGGCTGATTTCTTTGAGTTTATTCTGTTACCGAAGTCAGAATTGATGCAATGGGAAATTATTGTTTTTATCTTTAATTTTAATAATTAATCATGCAAATAACTCCTAGTGATTCGCGTGGGTAGTTGATTTCAACTATTAATTAGACACTAAGCCGGGAAATTCGGTTGTTAATGGTTAGGTAATGCAGTTTTTTTATTATTAGTTTCCGTCACTAAGGGAAACCCTCAGATCGCGTTATTTTATGCAAATTACATATTTACGCATATTTTCGTTCATGGTTGTTTACCTTATTGAACTTTATTATTGAATTATTAAAATAAAGGTAGAGGCACGCTATCTATTTGATTTTAATATTGGAAGGTCGTTCGGACCATTTATTTGCCAAATTCGTTTAGTACGACGTTTTTATTAACGTATGTATATTTTAGTGTTTTTGTTCATTATGTGGTCAGTACTTGAACTGTCCTCTTGAGTTATTAAAATTCGGGAAGGGTTATGATATCCATTTGATAATAATATTGGAAGGTCATTCAGACCATTTATTTGTCATATTTGTTTAGTATGATTTTTCATTAAAGTTTATTTTAGTGCTTTTTGTTCATTATGTAGATAATACTTGTACTCTTTTATCAATATGGTATGAATATTATCTGTACCAGACTAAGAACAATCAATTTAATTCCATTCATTTATTTTTTTTGTACTATTGCTGGCATTTACTGCATTCAATGATTATGTACGTTTATTTTGCTGTGCCAAACTCGGTCCAAATTTTTAGACTGCTTATTTCATCTTTCTAAAAGGCTGTAGTTATTTTTAACCGATGATGTCGGCTTCCCTTGGGCGAACGGAACCTTCTTTGTTTTCTGCATAACTATCAATTATTCTTTTGAACGGAGAGTATATAATAGCAATCGGCTCACATATTATTGTGACTCGTTACTAGGGAATGTTTCCATTCCTAGGGTCCTCCCACCTGGCTGGGATTCGTTGACTCTTCCAACTGGTTAGAACAGGTGGAACTTGGTAGTCTACTTACCCGGCGAAATTGGATTGTCCGTTTGTGTGGTTTACTCTGGTGACTTTGCCCTTAGTTCTCACCACTGGTGAGAACTAAGGGCAAACTATTTTGCTCTATCTTTAGCCGTTTAGATTTTATAGGCTGTCACACTTGTTAAATTGTCGATTTTCAACTGTCAATATTTCAAAAACAGTTGGAGATAGGCCTAGGATATTATACATGAAATATGTCTAGAATTCCTCGCACAATCCAAGTATATAATAATATATAGGGTATTCCAGTAACAAAAAAAACATTTTTCTTGTTGCCATGCTTTTTGGGACACTCTATATATTTACATTTTATGTCACAAGATGCGGAATCAAAAATACTAATTGACGT
>JAEQML010081922.1:0-11018 GCA_016904865.1 Pissodes strobi
ATATTGATTTTCAAGGACGTTCTTAAATACTTTGGTAAGATATTTTGGGGCATAAGGTCTTAGGTTCGTTTTTAATCGTGGCTTCTTAAATGGGTTAAGACACCTGGAAGATATGGAAAACGAGATGAAGATATCGATGAACTACTACTTCAAACTTGGCAAAACATAATTGGCAATAATAAGGGGAGATGCCATAATACACTGACAGTAAGGGACTTTATTCATTATCAAGTATGGATGGGTAGATATGGAACAATAAATTGTCTCTAGTACTCTCCAGATCCGACACACATGCCTTCCTTTGGAACTATTTGAAAAGCACAGTTAATAAAGAAAGAAATAACGAGATAAAGAAATTCGGAGACAAATTGTTGATGGAATAAGAAATTTAAATGAAAACTGTGACGAAATTAATGGGGGACATGCAGAGCATTTAACATATCTCATTTTGTAAAATAGTAGCAGAGAATAAAGTTGAATCAGTAAGTCAGACTTCAAACATCAATGTACATCAAGACAAGCTACCAGTGAAAAAATAGTATCAATCAAAACGTAAAAATAATTATCTAACACTCCCACATATTATATAGGGGCATTCCGAACAGTGCAAACATCTATTCTGTAAATTTAATATATCAGTCTCTCACAAAGGCCACAACTTATTAGGACACCGTTTTAGTAAATTAAAAACAAAGAAAACAAAAATTAAAAAGACACATTAGTTTATGACATCTCTTGTAACAATTGTTTGAGTGTATAGATTTGGCAAATAAGTCAGTACCTACAATCCAGGATACGTTCTCAAATACGCCAAATATAACCAAACACAAGACACAAGAAAATCATACGTTTATTTTAATCATTTTTAATGAAAATAAAAGTTTGAGGACTGAACAGATCAAAAGAAGGAATGAAATTTATGAATCAATCGAAATAATAAAAAGCACAATTTTCATGAATGACAAAATAATATTAATTTACTAATAAAATTTACTTAAATCTTATTATTATCTAAAGATCGCGATAAAACATCTTCAGTAATATGGATTATGTAACCTCGTTAATAGGATACATAGCCTTGTGTCAGTCCATCCCTCGTATTTATGTCAGGCTCCCCCTTTTTATATTAGTTTCGTGTCTAATAAACCCTATTTAGTCGCCATATGCGAGTTTTTTATGAGCTCTAAATACCAAAAATACCTATATGTGATTTATCACCCTATTTTTGGCATAAACGGGTTAGTTAAATAGATGTGCGATTGCGCGTTTTGAAAAGGCTTTATGAATTTTTATATTGCTGGCTTTATGATAACATTAAATGATATTTACAGGTTTTTGATGGCCAAAGATATTACTAGTTTTTTCGTTTTTATGGAAGGATCATCACACACAAACATAAACCTTGAAGATTGGCATAAGGATAACGTTGCTTTCATCATTTCTCTATTTGTTTTGAATCATATGGTCTCTTATTATGAACTATCGGCCAAATTGGGAGAGTACCATTTTAAAAAGGTAATATTTTGATGGTTTTTCTATTCGACTTGAACGATTTTTAAATACATTTGGTTGTCCATAATTACGTTTTTTTTAGTATGGCTCGTATTTAGAAAAATAAAATCCGCATGTTACATAAGCTTGAACAGTTCGGGAGAAAATTGTTACGTTTCATTAATTTTCAAGTCTGCACTAATGACCGCTATACTATCAATACTAGCAACATCTTATCTCGGTTCTTAACCTAATTCTTTCATCTAAAGGAAGGATTCACCAAAGAATTAATTATTATTTTAAGTTGATTATTTACATTGTGATTTATCCTGACCTGCATTCTAATATTAAGTGACATGCTTCACTGTTCCACAAATATTTACAATACTTAATATGAACTTTTACTAGTTTTTTTTTAATAACCCAACTATGGTACCAACTTTTTTCCTGGAGAGAACCTCAAATAATGCAAACAATCACCAATCTATGGAGCTTCTATCTACCTTCCTCCCACGATTTAAATGGCAACTTGACAGCATTGTCTTTTAGTTGGCGTAATAAGCAAGCTTTCTTGAAACGCCTTATACCTATTAATCTGTAACTATACTTATTTTGGTTAATTTTAACAAGTTCGCGGCGTTAAGTCTTATTGCAAAGTTAATCGCTCTGAATGAAAATACTAAAAATATTTGAAACAGAATCCTCGAAAATATTTTAAACAACGTGTTTAGTTAATTATAGGGAAATACTTTTTTTCAATCCAGATTATATTTTGTATTCGTTTGACGGTACGCTAATGCAATGTAAATCATAATATAAAAAGCTTCAACAGATAACAATCACTATGGACAGAAACAATAAAGAATGGTTATAGTTTTAGACAATAACGCAGAATATTTGTGTTAATATAGGCCAGGGGCGGCTTCTCAATAAGTGCGCCCGTGCGCGCGCACTGCCTTCGAAAGTAAACGGAAAAATAAAATCTTCCCTACATACAATTTAACATAAGCTAACTATAATTTGCGAATTTACATATTTTTGAATCTCCACTGGCCGCAGAATAAATTATTTATAAGAGCGAAATGGAGGCACGACGGCGACGATCAAAACGCAGAGCGTCCAACGGCGGCCTCCGTCCGTAACCACAACTAGTTTAAATCTGCCGTGCGCTAGTGTTCGGCGCCCTTGTTAAATGCATTTTCGTCATGCGAAACGGTCGGGAATGTTCGTAAAATCACGAGAAGTCAAGGCTCATCCGTGCGCTATTTAGATCCGCACTTTGAAGCTTAATTTAGTGATAATTTGCAATTCTTGCCTATATAGTATGGTGTCACAAGCTGATTTTTTCAGGGATGAAAGTACATGATAAGATAACCCTTATTCCGGAGGTAATACAAAATTAGACTCCACAAAAGGACACTATCATCAAAAATCGAGATATTGGTACCATCGTATAGAAGAAAAAATACTTATTTTTTGGTCCAATGCACAATAAGGTCTTTGTAGGAAGTATTTTTTGATAATTATTCAAAAAAAATCATTTGCATTAGCCCATTTATGGCCGAAAAAAAATTTAAATGTAAATATCTCGGTTTCAACCGTGCAAAAATTTAATTAAAAAATAGTTATTTTTAAATATAACACTCAATTAACAAAACGGGAAGGCCTAAATGAAAAAAAAATATTCTTTATAAAAGTTTCGCTTATGTCTTGACAAGGTAATGCTTATAAACTAACAATGGTATAACAATAAATAATGAGAGACGTCATGGGTTTACGCCCTAATTAAATATCCTCTTCGTCTTCGAGCCTCTTCGTCTTCAAGCTATGGCTGATGCAACACATTTATTATACGTCCTGAAAAATTCAGCTTGTGTGGAAAAAGTGGGAGGTAAATCGTTTTTTAGGGCGAATATTACATACTACTATTATAAGTATTATTCTGTATTATACTCCAGTCGAGCCGTGAATTTATTTTTGTTTTGTTCGGTACGTTGACGCTTGTTAATTAGCTGCATATAAACTCGTGAGTTTAGTGTACGTAATATTGTTTGGTGTTTTATATTTTTATTTATATACTATTATTCTACTGTCATGGCTAGTACTTCGCGTTCTGACAATTGCTGTGGGGGCATAAATTCAGTTGACAATATTATTAAAAATAACTTTTCTCTATTGGATCTGAATAAAAAGATTGAAATAAAGAGGTTAGGGCTACCGATGCCGGTTTTAAAATTAGACCAAACATGTGCCAAGAAAAAGGATGGTCGGTCTTTCACCAGACATTTTAACCCCCGAAATCTTGTGGCGAATGGAATTTCACTTTAAAGCTAGGAAACGGCAAAGTCGAAGGGCTAACCATCGACAAAAAGATGTTCAATAACACTTTTTTGCCATCAAACCGATATATTTTTTAACGTTTTCGAACTTCTCCTGATTTTTTTTTTGAACTTTATTGATTTGTAGTTACAATAAACTGTTTTAATGGTTTACCCTTCTGGAATCGATAAGTACCTACTTATTAATTTCTTTTAGTGCGCAACAATTACCATTAAAGAGGGCGCCGAATTAATTTTTTAACTGATTTTAACGAGTTTTGGGTAAAAAATGGGCGTGGCGCCCCCAAAACTTTCCGCCTTCGGCGGGTAAGCCTCCGTCGGGGCCTGCAGCGGGCATCCCCTATTCGTACGAAAAAAACTACTTAAATTGCGCACTACCTATTTAAAACCTCACGAGCCGCCACTGATATAGGCTGCATCAAAAAAATGTGTACATACTTATTTTAAAAATGTTTTTCTTAATTTTACCTCCAGCAACTAAACACCATAACCAAAAACCAATTATATCAATCGAAGGATAAAAAAGATATTATAAATCCCTAGCAGTCTGCACACCAAATTCCCGGCGCTATAATCCGTGTTTTTCACAACAACTATAATATGATGAGTGATTGCCCTCCAGCTACTTATAATTAAATAAAAAAAAATCAGCTAGTGGACTCATAGGTAATACTCGGGAGTTCCAAAAGCCCTCCTGAGTCAGGTACAGGATTTGACCTGACAAATTGATGTTTTGCATTTGTTTGATGTCGTATATAATTTTACTTACTTTGCTCTCCCGATACCTCCTATAGGGTATATTTCAATTGCATGCATGTTCCCTGTCCTATAATAACATCAAATTAAGACCATTTCTTTTTTTTGCATCAAATATAACAGAGATGATTAATTAAAAATTAGATGACTATTATAAGAATATTTATGGCCGCTCTTGCATTTCTCCATATTTAAAACCGGCTAACGCTTAAATAAGGATAATATTACCAGATACAACAACATTTCTTAGAAATAGTTATTTTTAATAAAGATCTGCAGAATTGCCAAGGACTTCAGATAAATTGTGATCTATGGCCTTTCTATATGATAAGTTATAATTTGGAACCTTTGACAAAATGCACGACAATACGGTTTTATCCACAAAACCGATACACAATATATATATTCGACGCACGTATCGCTAACCATATTAGCACCATCAGGACACGATTAATCTTCTGATGATCCTAACATGGTTGGAGAAACGCGCATGGAATGTTAACAATCTGCTTCGGTGTGTTGAATAAAACTGTGTTGTACTATTGTTCTATAACAATAGCCCGAAATTATTTTCAATAATATATACTTTACCCATTTCGTAATATCTTCTTATGCACCTACAGTTAGGCCATGCTTCTTATGTACCTACAGTTGGGCCATGCTTCTCGTAGATTTTATATGAATGAATGAAGTGCAGGCGGAAAATCCCTTGCACGTAGATCACCAGCCTGGGCCCGTTGTGCCCCTACTCACTCATCAATTCAGCCGGGCAACCCGCCCCCTGAACGAAATTACACTACCTCCTCGGCTGAATCATACTTATGTCTTCCGGGTTTATCAGACAATTCCCTCTGAATCAGGTTTTTTCCCCTCGAGATGCTGCCGGCCCTATTACTGGAGTTCTGGCCGACGTTCTTGAGTGTGTAATCCTTTACACTACCGCTTGGTTCCTTGAGGAGATAATTTTAACAAGGCACCGATACCGGAGCCTTTACCGCCAGTAATGACGGAGGGAGTGATCGCTTCAGCGGCCACCCCCGCTTTATTTCGTCTTATAAAGTTTGAGTTAGTTTGGGTCCCTAAAAGGTTCTCTGCGCCATCCCCAATCCCCACAACCGAAGTCCGCTGGGTTCTTAAAACGTTCTCAGAGTTTACCCTAAGTCTCCCAAAATTGATGTCTGCCCTAGATCGATTAAGGAGATGCCGCCGATAGGGTTTTCCTGGGAAGTTATCAACATTAGCCTTAACCCTCCCATAACCGAGGTACGTCCCACTGTTCCCCAGGTTGAGGGTGATCCGCCGATGTAGGGCTAGCGCTAGGGTCTCAACTACCCAAATACAAACTAGCCCAGCGATAGCACCCGTTTAGTTTCTTGGGAAATATGGTCATCATCTGAGGCGCCCCCTACAAAACTGGAAAGCTTTATACAACGGGGTGCGCCACGTGTCCCGATGATTTTTTTATAGTGGTACTTGATCCACGCTGTTTGAGCGATTAAGCCAGCAACTTGTGCCCACTGATCGACTACCTCTCTCGCGAGAGTCATTGCATTTCAAGCGGTTTATGGTATGTTCTTCCCTATTCCCAAGATGTATGTATTAATAACTAAAATTAACTGTTATTAATTAATGGTGATGCAGTAACCAATACCAGGGTTTAATTGGGTGTTCAATAGCAGATTCGGCGTTGCATTATCCCTTTTGAATATTGGTCTTAGACAGTAATCACGTTGAATACTCCACTAAGATACTAATATTTCAGTAGCTAATAGCTTTAGTCATAACGTGGCAGGAAATTTGAAATGAGATTCGGCTTTATTCGGCATTTGGTAAAATTTGGCGCAAAATTTGGGGGCACTTAAACCAAGCACCATTTATGTTCATCAATTTAAGTTAGAGATTATTATATATTAAATAATATAGTAGATCATTACTGTGAAATCTTCCTCTTTTAGAACCAAAAAGTGCAAGGAGCAGAAAGGGCAAATTCCCTTATATGCTAGAATATATTCTTATTCCCTATGGTTTTCTTTATTTAGTGTAAAAATTATCGAAATACGTTTCTTGACCGTCTTAGGTATAATTATGGGAGTAAATGTTCCAACAATTCTTAGATGTTATTACATTAAATAAATGGCAAAATATTAATATTTCGTTACTTCATTTTTTGGTTTTTTAATTGATATCCTATTGTACTCTTAAACTATTTCAGTAGTTATATTATATAAGTTTTCATGATGCTATAAATGACAGTTTCAAAATGCCACTTTAATAAACATGGTCTATTCTCAAATTATAGGGCCAAATGATGATCTATTTTCATGGTCTTTCAACTTCTATAATTTAGTGTTTAACAACAAGATGCCAAATGTTTCGAGGACTTTCTATAGTAGGTAAGTTGAATTTTAAAGTAAAAATTTGACAAAAGAAAATAAACCTGGGGCCAATTATTACACAATGAAATTATTAAGAATGACTTTGGAAATATAAGACGCTATTGACGTGAAAGACGTAAATCTGAAAAGGAATCGATTATATAATAAAGGCTAAAAATCAAATAGATTCCTTACAAAGGGACAACAATAAAAGTGATATTTTCGCCAAGCTTAAATATAATAGGGTTGTTATATTGAGGACCTAATATAGGGGTCGGTACATAATTATTAATCCCCTCAACGCAAAAGGGTTAGCATCGCCCGTGGGGTGGGAAATGCGCCATATTTGATCAATAATTGAGCTAAATGACTGACGAACGGTGTACTTACCATCCCTATATATTTTATAATATGAGCGGTCGTCAGCATCGCAAACTTTATTCATTCTCTCTCTCTCTCTCTCTCTCTCTCTCGGTTTTCTTTACACTGTTTTAATTTTTCCTCAATTCATTTAGATATATATTTTTAATTGCAGGAAATGTGTTGTTTCAAATTCAAATTAAGTTCGAGTGTATGTGTATATATATAATAGCAAAACAATTCAAGCTTTAAACATTAAAGCAAGAATACTGGATTAATCTTAATATTTTAATATCTTTTGATCTTCAATATCTAATAAGAGTTTGTTGGTAATGGTAATAATAATGAAAATAGAATTATTGTATATAGCAGCTGATATCTCGCCAACTTCTCTAAATCTAGTCAACAAACTTATATACTTTTTTATTATATGGTCAAGAATCGAGACAAAATCACACAATATGTCTGCAAGGAGCTGAAGAGGAACTTCCATTATCACCTGGAGAAAGACTATATTGACAAAAATGCGTATTAAAGATCGTTATGAGTTACCCGGAGGGAGAAGGTGTTTTTTTTTATGGCTCTGGAAAGAATCCAACTGGCCAGCATCTAAGAAGGTGTTATAATAATTTATATAAGAACAGGTGGTACTCCCTAGAAATTACCTAAATTATATTGTGTAGAAAGTGCAATGGCCAACCGCAAACCATCGAGCATCACTTATCGGTTGTGAAGGTCATGCCTAATAGGCAGAAAATACTTAAAAGACACAACCCAGTTGTGTGTAGTTGTATCTCGAGCCTCTAATGTAGACATGTTCTATATTGTTGTAGAGGATTCATGTTTACCTTACAATTGATTGCCTGTAACTCCACCACTGTCAATTTCTTATATGATAGGACCTCTTCGGCTCTGGCTCCAGGGTGTAAACAGCACAAGTGCTAGTTTAGTAACACTAACGAAGCTGAAAAACCCAAGAAAACTAAAGAAAATTGGAAAACGGTCGACGTTTCGAGGATCAATTCTGTCCCCGTCGTCAAGAACGAACAAATCTAAAAATTAAAATGGTTAGTAAATGTAAATAACAGTAAAAATCTATCGCAAAATTGTCAAGTTTTGAATAGACTTTGACAAGATGACAATAATGATTTCATATCGTATAATTACTGGTTACTGGTCTATTTAGGTAAGTGTAATAGGATTGAGGTGTTATTAGGTAAGTAATTGATTCGTTTGTGAGGTGTTATATATCTATGAATTGATGAATGTCGCATTATAATCAAAGGAGGGACGTAAAGCTACTTTTGATGAAAAATTAGCCATCGCTGCGATGACTATAGATGACCTTTATAAATATCAAATAGAATCGAATATTGAAAGTTGCAGTTTGGAAAAAGTGTCAAGGCTGAACAAAAATTCAGGACAATATTGAGACAAAATCGGATGCATCACCGTGGGGCGTGTATAGAGGGAGTTTCTCTGCCCAGAGAGAAAGGGGTTTACGAGATACCCGATATAAAAAAACGTGTACTACCAGCAGATTGAAGCGAAGCGGCTGAACATTCATAAACAGCAAGATATTTTTTACCTTCATCGAGTAATATCTGCATCAGAACGTAGACCGCCATCATATATCACTGAACCTTAAGAATAGACAGTCCCTACAACGGTTAAAAATAGAGGTCAACAAGACCAAGTTTCAGAAATAGGCAGCAAAATAGCTACATGGGAAGATTTCCGATGACCAGCAAGCTACACAGTCAATAATGCTGCTTCAGTGAGATGGCTGATTGGGGGCGTCCTCATCCCTGAGACAGAGGCATTCGTGATCGCTCTACAGGTCCAGGAGATAGGTACTGGGAATTGCTTAAAATACATTCAAATGCAAGCAATTGTAGGCAATATGGTCAGCAACGGGAAGCTATAGAGCACATTCTATTAAGGTGATTCAGTCTGACTGGAACGAAATATTAAGAAAGACTCAGTAAAGTTGGCATATTATAATGTTTCTAGATCTGCTGGAAATATGCAATATAACACCATACAGTGAGAATACTAATTTACTAATTATGAATAAAACCCAGTAATTTTCCATCCTCGCTTTCAATAAAGACGATGGCACATACAACTGCCCATAGGCTAATTAAGAAATATCTTCATGAGATAATAGTACTACGATATAAACACTGGTAACACAAGTAACTCACAAATATAACACCTTTGTAAATGAATACAAATCACAATGAATTGTTGAATACTGTAAAATCAAAATTTCCACGGGAAAAGAGTCGAATAAATCCTATACAGTTATATAGTTATCTATCTATCATTGGCGATCTCCTAGAAGAACTACCGATTTCACCTCCAATGAAATCAATATCACATCTACAACGAAAAATGTACGGAAAAATATAAAAATGTTAATAACCTCTAATTAAAATAGAGACTATGGAGATAGAACAAATACACGTCGTCCCAATAATTGTCTTATTTACAAGTATCACTCCATGCTTAATGCTTAAACATTTCACTGAAATATATCAAGATCTTTCAGAAACCAGAAATAATTTTTTGGAGCATTAGCAGTAGCTCGCTTGTAATAATACTATTATTAATATTAATAATAATGATAATAATAATATGCCAACCAAAGATATAGACCTTCACGCCTTCTACGAATCATTTCATTTCAGATATTCCTTCGTGTCTGGATAGCGTTGTTTCCATATATTTTTTTAAAGATGGAATGTCACCACATTATTATCAATTTTTCTGAATGTCTTTATCATCGGAAGCTAGTTGCGTTTTTGTATCTTCTTTTGTTATTTGAATCGATGGCTAACCATTACATATATTGTTTTAAAGAGATTTATGTTACAACCTATATCAGAGGCTTCCTTGCTCTTAAGTGATATTTTTGGTAATTAGTTTTCATTTCTTTCTCTAACTTGTTCTTTTAAAAAAGTCTTCTTTTATTTTAATTTAATAGATTTAACTTTTACGTGGACTGGCACACTTGGGAGTATTTGAGATACATTTTTATTGATATTTTTCAATAAAGTAAAGGTGTACAAGACTAACAGTTAAAAATACGTCGAGGCAATAATTTTTAACATATGTTATGATATTATTATTACGGCTCTTAAGTGATAATTCCCCATGCCTATTAAGAAATGGGCGGAGTTTAATGACACGAAAATGTCGTTTTATTATTATGGATTTATCGCGTTAGTGGATCAAAGTGCGCCTCATATTTTGCTGCGCCCCCATTACTGACATCTGCGTTCCGGTTAATGTGCCCTTTTTGGATAACGATCTGGTCCATTTAAGGTGCCAAAACTTTTTTTATTAGCGATGGCGGGTAGGCGACTTTGATATAAAAAATTCGGTTTCCTGGAATCATCTATTCTCGCCTGTCTTATCAAATGAACTTTGATAAACTAAGTATTATTACGATTAAAATTTAACACCTTAATTAGAAATTTAAATTAAGAATTTACGAATTTGTGTGTCTAACGAGGAAGTTAGAGCGAGGTTCAAATGATGCCATTCTATGAATAAGAACAAAATAACCTAATTAATTTTCTAGATCTAACATTGCACCATAATAACAATATCATAGTAACTGAATGGTACATAAAATAAACATGGTCTGCAAGATATTTAAATTTTCGTTCATGTCATCCAATTGCCCAAA
>JAEQML010081923.1:0-11017 GCA_016904865.1 Pissodes strobi
ATGAAATATTAAAATATTTCAGCAAACCAACAATTGAATTAGATGACGAACCAATTTTAATATCTTCAACACCAAATAATTTTATCATTCCAAGTCACCAACTAGGTGTGCGATTTCGAATATATCATATGTATAATAGCTTTTTAATGAATGAATAAAATAATAATTTTATTCACCATTGTTTTATTAAATACAGTTTTAAATTTCCTAATACACACATATATTGTTAGAATGCAATTGAATGAAATATTAAGATTTTTCAGCAAACCAACAATTTAATTAGATGTCCAACCAATTTTTAGTCACCATCTAGATGTGCCATTTCAAATATATTTTATATGTATAATAGCGATTTTATTAATGTTATGAATGAATAAAAGAATAATTTTATTCACCACTGTTTTATTAAATATATTTTAAAACTTCCTAATACATAGATATATTATTAGAATGTAATTCAATGAAATATTAAAATATTTCAGCAAACCAACAATTGAATTAGATGACCAACCAATTTTAATTTCTTCCAACAACCAACTTCTGAATTGGATGACCAACCAATTTTAATTTCTTCAACACCATATAATTGTATGATTCCAAGTCACCATCTAGATGTGCGCTTTCGAATGTATTTTATATGTATGATATCTTTTTAATGAAACAATAAAAGATAATCATTTGATCCACCATTGTTTTATTAAATATATATTTTAACTTCCTAATACACTTATATATTATAATGTCATTGAATGATATATTAAAATATTTCAGCAAACCAACAATTGAATTAGATTACGAACCAATTTTAATTTCTCCAACACCAACAAATTTTTATCATTCCAAGTGACCATCTAGATGTGGGTTTTCGAATGTGTTTCATATGTATACTAGATTTTTATGAATGAAGAAAAGATAATAATTTTTGACGGGTTTACGATGCTGACACCATTTGTATTTGTAGCTTTTCGATTTCCCGTTCTCGGATTATTAATTCACTGATTCATTTATTGGTTTATTTGATTGAAATACTTCGGCCAACTTATTTACAATTTATTATAGTTTATTTTAAAACTTGGTACAAGAAAAAAATATGCCAAAACGGCGAACAAACGTCAACAACAACTGGCACCTGTTATATTCTCTTCTCACCTAGCAACAGTCAAAGAAAATGAAGGAAAGAAATACAACATTGCCGTTGTGCATTGAAATGAGTTAAATAATGTTGCAAGTAATGTTGGACGTAACATAGCCGCCCGCCTTGAAATTTCATAGTTTCAAAGACAAAGAATCTAACTAAATATTAACAAGTCACAACTAGTCATTTAAAATACATAGGTACTATTTCTAAAAAATACAAAACGACAAATCTGTGATTTCATTGCGAGTAGATCTGATTATCACATAAGAAATGCTAACATACATTAGAGCAAATTATTTAATCGTGTATAGGCAACACACTAATTTTTGCGATAGATCTCTTAAACACAGTATCTTTCACCTTCACACTCACGACACGCACATGCCCATCGGAGCCTGGATGAGTTTCAACGATTCTGCCGATTTTCCAGACTAAAGGTGCGGTTTCATCGTGAAGGAGGACACATCGACCAACTTGGTAACTTGCATCAGCCGTTTGCCACTTGGAACGCTCTTGAAGGTTATGCAAATAATTGCGAGACCAACCCTTCCAAAATTGTTCAAATAGACTTCGAAGCTGCTTATAATGTGACAATAAATTTAGATGCTTAGTTTGATCTGGATTCTCCGGGAAGGCCAATAAGGAGGACCCAATTAAGAAGTGCCCTGGAGTTAAGATTTCGCAGTCTTCGGGTTCTTCTGTTAGCGGCATTAAAGGTCGCGAGTTTACAATTGATTCAATTTGCGCCAGCAAGGAGTAAAAGTCCTCGTAAGTTAACAAGACATCCCGTAAAACACGCCTCAAGTGATACTTAGTAAGACGCACGGCGCTCTCCCACAAACCCCCGTGATGCGGTGATCGTGGTGGTATGAAATGCCACATAATCTTATTATCGCATATGAAATTTTGGAATACCTCATCCTTGATTTCATTAATAAGGTTACAAGCACCCACGAAATTAGTCGCGTTATCTGAGTACATTCGAGCCGGGAGACCCCTTCGAGCGATAAGTCTCTTAAATGCACATAAAAACCCATTAGTAGATAAATCGCTTACTAATTCTATATGTATGGCCTTTGAAGACATACATATGAAAATA
Organism: Pissodes strobi; assembly: GCA_016904865.1. NCBI lineage: Eukaryota > Metazoa > Arthropoda > Insecta > Coleoptera > Curculionidae > Pissodes > Pissodes strobi. Next base: position 2,238 of record JAEQML010081923.1, read on the forward strand.
CACACCCATACCTTAATAGATTTAGTATTTCTCAAATAACTATTTTTAATTAGATACGGACCACAGTAATCGACACCGCATTCAGAGAAGGGCCTAGATGGACGCACTCTAGATGAAGGCAGATCACCCATTTTCTGAATGCCAACACGCGGAGAAATCTGAAAGCAAATTACACATTTCCTCAAAATGTTCCTAACCGTATTTCTACCTTGTACAGGCCAATATTTTTGCCGCATAATAGACAGCAAAGTCTGTGGGCCTGCGTGCAAATTTTTGTAATATAAATTTCTAATTATCAAAGAGGTTAACACGCATTTTGAAGGCAAAACAATTTGATGTTTTGAATCGAACGGTATGTCAGCGTTTTTCAGCCGACCGCCTACTCTAATTACATCATTTTCATCTAGAAAAGGACTCAATCGGAACAGCTTACTTTTGCGTGAAACCGCGTTGAATTTATTTAACTCGTTGATTTCAGATAACAGATGCTTGTGTTGAAAATGTTTTATTATAACTAAAAGAGAAGAATCTAATTCCGGAATTGTAAGTTTACCAAAAATTCTCCTTTCTTTTATTTTACAACTAGCATTATTTTTAAAACGTAAAATATATGCAATTATATGAATTAATTTGTCAAATGATGAATATTTCGTAAATAAAGTATTATCGGTAGTTTCCTGAATAACTAATGCCTTTTTTGATTCAGGTTTTATTTCAGGTATGAAATTTTCGTTCGATGGACTTGCTAAAATCGGCCAATCTCCCTCAGACTGCATTAAAAATTCTGGTCCTTGAAACCACACACTTAAATTTTCCATATTCTTTGGGTTAACACCCCTTGACACATAATCCGCAGGATTTAATGCAGTAGGTACGTGACGCCACTGCTCAGCTTGTGAAATAGCTTGAATTTTTGCTATGCGATTAGCAACAAATGTCTTAAGCTTGCTTGACTCGCAAGCTATCCAAGCCAATACGATAGTGGAATCACACCAAAAATATATTTTATTAATATTAATCCCACTATCCATTGTTTCAAGAATGGTTTTAGATAATTGTGCGCCTAACAAAGCAGCGCACAACTCCAGACGAGGTAAAGAGATAACCTTCAATGGGGACACTCTGGACTTAGAACATAGCAGATTAACCTTTATTTGACCCATAGAATTTACTGATCTGAAATATATACAAGTCCCAAATGCATCTTGAGACGCATCCGTAAAAACATGCATCTCAATGTACTGAAAATTTTCGATTAAGACACAGCGCGGTATTTCCAAATTTTGTATTAGATGAATTTGTTTATAAAAACTCAACCAAGTATTTAAAAAATTATCAGGCACGGGTTCATCCCATCCTAGCCGTAGTTGCCATAATCGTTGCATAACTAATTTTGCCAATACTATAACAGGACTTATAAGCCCCAAAGGATCGAAAATTTGACTAATTATAGACAAGATCATTCGCTTAGTAAAGGTTACAGAACTATTTGAGATGGTAGTGTATTTCAGAACATCTGTTGCCGAATCCCACACGGTACCCAATGTTTTACAACTGCGATCGTCCTTAATAACATAATCAGACCCTATAGATGAGTCCAAATGAGTGACAAAATTTAAAATCTCTTTATTATTTGATGACCACTGGCGCAATTTAAACCCACCAGAAAGCAAAATATCGTTAACATTTTTCACAAGAGATAGTACAGAATTAATATCGTTACCACCGGCTAACCAGTCGTCCATATAAAAATCCTTACGTATAGAATTTGAAGCCTCGGGATAACTGCCTTGATTTTCAATTGCCAGTTGCTTTAGACACCTAGTAGCGATAAAAGATGCAGGCCCTGTACCATATGTCAGAGTATTTAATTGATAAATTTTTAAAGAATCTAGTGGATTATTTCGCCACACTATTTGTTGGAAATTCCTATCGTCGTTATGTACCTGTACACACCTGTACATTTTGGCAATATCCGCTGTAATAACAAACAAATGCATCCTAAAACGAAGTAATATGACAAATAAAGAGTCCTGAATAACCGGTCCTACCTTTAAAACATCATTTAATGATACTCCGGTCGTTGTTTTGCTTGACGCGTCAAATACCACGCGCAATTTTGTCGTAAGGGATGATTCCTTAAAAACGGCGTGATGCGGTAAGAAATAATTGGGAAGCGGAATGTCAAAGGTAGAAACTTTATTTTCAGACATATGTCCCAAATTAATATATTCTGTCATAAAATTATCATATTTTTCCCTTAAATCCGGATTTCGCGTTAGTTTTCGTTCTAATACTTGAAATCTGTTAACTGCAATCGCGTAAGAATCGCCTAATTTTGTTTTATAATCATCGCGAAAAGGTAGGCGGACCACGAAATTACCGCGAGCATCTCTACTAAATGTATTCTTAAAATGATCTTCTACTTCGTCTTCTTCTGAGGTATATTTATTTTCTATATAAGGAAGCTCCTCCTGTAACCAAAATTTTTCTATATTGTTTTCGAGATATTTACACTCAGAAAAATTACAACTTAAAGTGCCTTGCGCATAGTTACTGCCTACTGAACCAGCGACTATCCAACCTAACTTGGTGTTTTGTAAAACAGGTAGATTCTTTCCTAACGCTATCTGACCCTGCAACAATAAATTATAAAAGATTCCCGCCCCTAATAACAAATCGACACCTTGCGATTCATAAAAATGAGGATCGGACAAATTTATATTATTTGGCACATGAAAATCGGTAGTATCAAATGTAATTTGAGGAGTGGTAGTTGTGATCTTATCTGTCACCAAAAATTGTAAATCAAATACACAATTTGAAAATCTTGATTTTATTTTAGTTCTAACAGCGCTGTTAATATTACTGACATGGCCATTTATACCAATAACTTGGAATTTTACGCCAACTGGCTCGATATTTAAAATTTCAAACAACTGTTTGCTTATGAAATTAGATTGAGAGCCCCCATCAAGAAGAGCGCGACAAGTAATATACCTTCCATCCTTATTTAATATATTTACAAGGGCGGTCGAAAGAATAACAAACGGGCTGCCAGAAAACCCGGCAAGAGAATTAATATTATTTGTATTTGCTATATTTTGGGCGCACGACACAATAGTTTGATTGTTGTTATCTCGCTCTTCACTTTGCTCCGTTTTGCTACCCCGAGAATAATCAGCTGCTGAACTTGAACTACCAGTGGCGGCGTCTGAAATCTTTTCTGGCGTAGCCGCCTGTTGATTTTGCGTATTATTATATTTATTATTAAATGGTTTTTGCACATTGTTACCTAAATGCAATAAACTGTTATGCCTTTTTTTACAGATTCTACAAGGATTACCTCGACAATCATAGCTTGTATGTCCTAAACGTAGACAATTCACACAAGCCTTCAATTTTCTAATAGTATTTAACCTATCAGAAACGGACAGTTTTTGGAAATCATGACAATAATATATATTGTGATCTTTTTTGCAATATATGCAAGATAGCGTAAATGTAGAGTTAACAGAAACATTTGATTGTGAGTATTGTGGCTTATTATTTCGTTTATTATTTGCAATGGATTGAAACTGCTGATTAACCGAATTAGACCTATTAGTATCAACGGATTCCAGAATTTGACAACGTTCATTTAAGAATATTATAAAGCTCTCAATTTGCGGCGAAATTTCATTTTTTGTTTTAATTTCCCACTCCTTTTTAGTGTTTAAGTCTAATTTCGTTAATAATAAATGAATTAGTATTGTACTCCAAGAATCCACCGGCTCCTTCAGATTTTTAAGTGCACGGTAGTGTTTTTGAAAATTATCTACAAAATTTCTAAGCGCGGAAAATGACTCTTTATTAACAATAGGCAAATCAAAAAGAATTTTCATATGGTTTTTTATTATAAATTTTTTGTTTTCATACCTGTCTCGCAGTAATGACCATGCTACTGTATAATTAGAGTCAGAAACTTCAAGCGATTCAATAATATAAGCAGCTTCACCTTTAAGCGAAGCTTGCAAATAATAATACTTTGAATATTTGAGAGACATGTATTGTTATCTATGAGCGCTGTAAAGGAATCAAAAAAATTGGACCATTTTTCATAAGCCCCATTAAACTCCGGCAAAACGATTGGCGGGAGTCGTATATTAAAATTGGATTGATTCCCTATCGATTGAGATTGAGATACATTTTGAGGCGATGTGCATTGCTGTTGAGACAATGTCTCCAGCTGTTGAATACGAAAATTACTATCTACAATTTCCTTTGCCTTGGAAACATTTTCGAAAAATTCATCCTCGAAGGTGGCTCTCTCGCTCAACTGAATTTCAGAATCATCCAATGATTCAAGTTCCGATTGAACCTTATTAAATTCATCAAAAATGATTTCGATTCTTTGAAGACGCGTTGTCAGTTCCGATATTTTATTATCATTTTTTGAATCATTGACAAATTTTTTAAACCTGGTCAATTGACCTTTAAATTGGCCTCGACGAGCCACTAAAGTAGCCACTGATTGCTGCATTCGCTCCTGTATATCCGTAACTGACTCGTTAACCATTTTAATTTTAATAATAAATCGCGAAAATGATAAATCGTTTTATTGTAACGCCACTGGAGCAAAATCACAACAGTGAGATGTCTACCGCTAGACACAAAGTAAAGCACACACGACAATTCCGCGAAGTGATATTTGTTTATAGTTACTCCAAACCCACCGATAGGTTAAAGAAAAACAAAATAATACTTACAGCGATAAGTAGAACAAGGACACCACGAATGTTCGCGAAAAATATATTTGGCAACACCGATTTATGATCACAGTGATTTGTCGGGAGAACTCCGGCTGAAAACAACTGACCAACCAAGTATTGTACATGAAATATTATCACAAGAGCAAGGCAGTTAAACAAAATGACTGGCCAACTGCAAACTATCTTTCCGCTGATCAATTAAAGCTGCAATTATTATAAATAATAATTACATGCCCAAAAAACCAACAAGAAAAAATGTCAAGACCCGACTCTATACGGGCTCAAAATGATGCAATAGCAAAGTCATGCAACAATTTTTATAGCAAAGCTAACAACATGGAATGGACTCACGAGCTTTTCTTTTCTTCCAGTACCATCAACATCAACCATTTATTTCCAGCAAACCATTGACCATCAGTTAACAACCATTCTGCTGCGAAGGACCAACTATGACGGGTTTACGATGCTGACACCATTTGTATTTGTAGCTTTTCGATTTCCCGTTCTCGGATTATTAATTCACTGATTCATTTATTGGTTTATTTGATTGAAATACTTCGGCCAACTTATTTACAATTTATTATAGTTTATTTTAAAACTTGGTACAAGAAAAAAATATGCCAAAACGGCGAACAAATGTCAACAACAACTGGCACCTGTTATATTCTCTTCTCACCTAGCAACAGTCAAAGAAAATGAAGGAAAGAAATACAACATTGCCGTTGTGCATTGAAATGAGTTAAATAATGTTGCAAGTAATGTTGGACGTAACAATTTTATTCACCATTGTTTTATTAAATATATTTTTAAACATCCTAATACAAACATATTATTATAATAGAATTGAATGAAATATTAAAATATTTTAGCAAATCAAGGATTGAAATAGATGACGAATCAGTTTTTATAATTCCAAGTCACCATCTATGTGTGCGCTTTGGAATCCATTTTATATGTATAATATATTTTTTTAGGGTGAATAAAAATTAATAATATTATTTAGCATTGCTTTATTAAATACATTCTTAAACTTCCTAATACACATATATTATTATAGTGGAATTGAATAAAATATATAAAATATTTCAGCAAACCAACAATTGAATTAGATGAACAAATTTTAATTTAGTCAACATTAACATGTTTCTATCATCCTTAAACCTGTATACAGACTTATCTAAAGCTAACTAAAGCTTATACATAACTATCTACATCTGTATGCTGTATAATAATAATAATAATAATAATAATAATAATAATAATAATAATAATAATAATAATAACAATAAGAGAGCTTTATAGCAGACGCCTAGTTGTGTGGGTGAGCCTTCACGTTTTTAATGAAAGCGTAATTATTCGCTTTATAGTTGAAAGTGATGTTAAAGGATTAATTGTTGCAAAATGGAGAAAAGACCGGAATTTTATGACGCCAGATACAGTAACAGGGCTTGAATTTGCGTTAAGATGGCAAGGCATCACCCCCGACAACGTAGCGGGTCAAAACCGGATTTAAAGAAGATTTGGTATAAGGATCATACACAAACTCTAATTACCCTCTACTTCCCAAATTAAAAGATTTAATTTAGGATTTTACCGGGACTACCTCAAAAGTACTGACCTCTCTCCCCCAATTTGTAGAAAACTATACACCTCAACTCCCAATAATGATCCGACGAAAAAAACTTCGAGAAACAGCGACACTCCGACTGAATAAATTATGTTCTCTGGGGATATTAATTTTTTCCCAACAACAACAAAACTCCAATTCACTTAGAAATGCGGATTTGCCGAAATAAATCTTCTTTCGAGTTTTTTCCGGATCTGTTGACACAGTTGCAAGATTTTCCTTGGATTTAGAAGTTCTTGGAAGTTTTTCCTCGTAAAACTTTAGGGTGGAGAATATTCAAGTATAATACACGAGTTATTAAATACGGATTTGATTTTCGTGACATAGCGTGTTTTAAAATTGGCAAAAACATGTCAGTTTTTAAGTAATAAAGACAGAAAGAAATTATATATGAATATTTTTAAAACTCTAACGTAAGATTTGCATTTTGTAGTCTTCAAGTCGAAAAAGACCCATCCTCGCGCACACAACACATGGCCTTGATGTTTATAGACAAATTACACCGTGGAGTTCTCGTTCGCGAGTTCGGGGTGAAAATAAAACACTTTTAAAACTGCTAACAAATGGCGTTCAACTTTAAGTTTTAGCTTTTAGCCGGGATTGTATTTCTCCCGCGGCTGACTTCTTAAAAGTGAATTTTATGATTTTTAAAGCGTTAAAAATGGTCGGTCCGGAACAGTTTATTGCAACGATGTATGCCAAGCGTAGTATTATTGTCGATTTATCTTCCAACCCCCTGGAGGAGGTGACAACGTTGCGGTCAACACTAATTTCATTGATGGGTGACAAGAGACTGATGAGGGGTCATGGGGGCGGAATATGATTAATTGGTTCCCACGCAGTCAAAAATTTTCCCACACTCAACTACCTAATTTCAGATTCAACGGATTGAGAGGTATAAGTGTAGTACCATAAAATGATGAAGTAAAAAAAATTGATAGATCGATGCTACATTAATTCCTTCGAAAACGCCCATACAAAACCCTTTAAAGGAAAACGTCTAATCAAAATTAGGTACATCAACAACTTACACAATTACTCACTCGAGCGAAGTATTAGTTGCATGGTGTATTTTGATAGTTTAATCGCCGAAAATTTAATTAGGAATATAAATGCAGCATGATTAATCGGTTTAATTTTGATTCTAGGAGCGAAGCTGCGCTCGATAATTTGTTTCGATAGTTTTAAATTAATTGTTCGACGTGATTGATGAACGTCTGAAGTATGTTCCGCGTCAAGACGGAAGTTTAAACGCTTCCGCGATGATTACGTTTGTCTGTTTGATTGAATCGTTTCCGGAAGATAGGATTTTCAACGGCGGCAGACGCAATGATGTATCCATTATCATTCTAGTTAATAAAATTAATAAGTGAAAAAGTTATTTCCCGAACTAATGAACCACTGACGTGGGAAATAAATCCGTTATGGTAGCGTGTTTAAAAAAGTAATTACATATAAAAGCGCTCTACTATCTATACTAAAGAAATTATATAGATATATTTAAAACTATTTACTACATACTAAAACAATACACAACATTTTAAAGCTAGCAGGATATGATCATTTAAATCACATAAAATACAGACCGATATACTGACAAACACAATCAAGTTGCAAAGTTGGCCTTACTCTTAATATCAGGTAGAGTTATATAAAAAAGATCAATATCACTTTTTTCTATTAAGATTGATGCATCATACCATTAATAAGAGAATCATTAAAATTATAATGAAATATGTTCTTCCTTTCAATTCTTAAATTAAGTTTTAGTGCGTGAACATTGAAATATTTCACTAAAGAACATAAATTGTATCTTCTGTTATTCAAAATATGGTATAAAAAGATTACAGACTAAACATTTCTTCTATGTTATAATGTTTGGAAATATCTAACATCCTCTCGTATGACACTAAGTAATGATATTCTTTATATTTTTTTTACATACAGACATCTTAAGAATTTCTTTTGTACTCTTTCAATAAAGTCTATATTTGTAGCAGCTTGCGGAGACCAAATAACTGAAGCATACTCAAGATGAGGCCTGAGTAATGCATTATATAATTTAATAACCGACATAATGTTTTGAAAATGTTTACTATTTCTTATTACCTAACCTAAATATCTATAAGCGTTATTTACAGTTATGCTATAATGTTCATTAAGCCTCATATTACATTGAAAAATCACTACACAATTGGTTTTTCTGTCTACTATAGTATCATCAATTTTATAACTATTTTCAACAAAGTTAACTTTCAGTATATATCTGATTAAAATCAAACCAAAGTTTCACTGAATCTAGATCTTCATGTAGTTTTCACTACCACTACCAACATGTATTTATCATTCCAAGTTACCATCTAGGTGTTCTCTTTGGAATGTATTTTATATGTATAATAGCT
>JAEQML010081924.1:0-11017 GCA_016904865.1 Pissodes strobi
AACTGTGCATTTATATTAAACGATTCGATAAATTTGTTCTCTCACAAATAAGTCCTTTCTATTTACTCAATTTTGACGTAAGCAACAACATCACACCACCTAGCACTGGTAGACACTTAACGAAAAATTCAAGTTTTTTGGTTCAATATTACACCCGAAATTTAACATTTAAACGAGAGCACACCTTTACACGTTAACATTTAAACAACTATTTATTTAGAATGCGATACACAGTGGCGTGGAATGTTAATAAATACGAATTACATTCGTAATCTTATTTTTACACAACTCCCCTACTCGAAAATATTCTAAACTATTTACTAATTATTGCCCTATCCCAAACCTGTAACCTGAGCTTCAACTAATGCTTAGATCAGAGCTCTGGAGTAGGCATCTCTGGTTGAACTCCCAAAACTTAAAATTCTCTCCCAGTGCCTTTCTGGGTGCTCTTTTTCAAGTAGCACTAAATATGGTTAAGTTCTAAGTTAAAATAATTGAAAAATTAAATCTGTCAAGTCTTTAAGGTGATAATCAAATTAAACTAATCAGTCGAGACGCTAAAATTAGTAGTCAATACTAAGTTTATTACCAGTGACCAAGACTCACAACCAATACAAGTATACCTCAAACGAAAAGACATGCGCATTATAGTCATTGAGAAAAGTATAAATTCGTTAAATTTTGTCAATAGACATGATATTGTTTTTACCGGTGTGCATTCTTACTACCCTAAATCAGTCCATACTAAGTAACAAATCCCCGGCGTCGCGTCGGTACCTAGCAAATGGAAAAACCAACATCTAGCATAACCAGGCTAAAATTCCTGACATTAATTAGAAAAGTGACTTTTCTATTCTTGCTTGAGTTTGCGACTCTCAGATGTTACGAATAATTGGCAAATTAAAAGGGCGGTATTATCCTAACCTATATATTCTGAAAGTAATGAAAAATTTGCAGGGAATTAACTTCATTAGCAATTCATTGGTCTACAATTATTGCGTGAACTGACTCATTGTTTTCAGTTTTTAGTAAATAAATGAGCAAAAAACAGATCCCTTGGCTTCAAACACACATACAAGTCTCAATCATTAAAAGTTATTTTATTTTTGACATTATTATTTTAATCACACTTAGTACTTTTCCCATACTTTACTTTTAAGTACCGAACTTACTCGATCTAACGTTTGCAGCTTGGTTGAAAAAGCTGATTGTCTTCAAGGAACACCACGCCTCTAGCCCGGGTTTGTATATAATACAGCACTTCATAGGGGTTCTATCTAAATCAAATGAGATTTCTAAGATATAATATAATCTTTAAAACTTTCTAAATCTTTAGAATGAGTGCCGCTCCAATTTCGCTTCACTTTTAAAACATTATTATGTGTGCAATTAAATCTAGTTTAAAATACAGTTGCCTTATATTTAAGTACATCGTATACCCTTGAGAGATTTTAAATTTATTTTTGTCTACAAACTTTTGTCGAAACGTTTATTTCATCTGAAAGTTGCAAATCAAGTAATACTTCGTTTAGGAACCGGGAAGTGAAAGTCAAAGTTTGAAATTTTAAATAATTTAAAGTTGTGTTGGCTTCCAATTTAATTTACTAAACCCTAGCGGATATGTTTCAAATTTTTCATATAACTTATAACCGGTTTAGAGTTTCGAATTTACATTTTGTGAAACTTTCGTACGAATTTTCATGTTTTGAAATTCATGCAGGATTATTTTACTGGTTGGTAAACCTAGTATGATCTGGATATTAAAGTTAAAAAGGTAATGGTTTTTATTACTTCCATATAATGAGCATATAGTGAACGTTTTAAACATTTGAGATATTTCGAGCAATTTTTTAAGAAAATATCACAATTGAGTTTAGAATTTACTGTTAATACCGCTTTAGTGTATTTCTTAAGCAATTTCAGTTCACCACCAAAGAGTCAGTTAGTTATTGCCTTTTCTCGCGTAGTAGGTGTAGTATGACAGTTGACAACCCTCCACGCTGGAGGAAGGCTCATTGCGCACAACCCAACCAAGTGAGAAAGCCCAGTAACTATTTTGGGCGTGGCACTTCACATTTGCTCTTAAATCCCGAATTTCTAATAGCCATCAATTCTCGGCCCTGACGTCACCTGTCAAAATTGAGTCACTCAGGCTATATAATTTCAAAGTTCTCGGTTAATGAACGATACTTCCACATATTAAGATCAGATTTCAGCTACTGATGACGTCAGATAATTAAATCCTCTTACCAGTACGCCCCTGATAAATTTAGATCTAATATATTTCACAGCTAGCAGTTCCAATAAGTAAGGCGCAAAATATAATGTTTTACCCTGAGGTCATTCGTGATGTAGAATTTATCATTTTAAATGATTTAAATATACAAATAAGACAAGCAATATAACTTTTGACCCTGCCATAATCTATCAAGATTCGTGATCCCTTCACTTAAACGATATCATTTTAAAAGTTTTAAATACATATAATTGAATCCTAATTGAAATCTACAGTACGCCCTGGAAAGCATAGCAATAATATATTTCACAGTCAGCAGTTTAAGTAAATAAGATAGGATAAATAATTCTTAGAACCTGACGTCAGCTGTTCAAATCAGTCAAGTCAAGTATGCTTTATTGCCACAGAAAAATTCAAATAAATTTTATGGACAAAGCGAATTAAAATAAATAAACTAACCATAGTAGAGCAAATACAAAACAAAACTTAATATATACAATAATATATAAGATAAAAATAGAACAACAACTAATTTTCAAGTCGAAATTGGTCACGATTTAACAAAAAAAAACTATATTACAGAACATCATAAGCAGTTGAACCAGATCCACTGGAAGTACACAAAACATAGGGTAAAGAAACTCAGTGTTATCAAAATATGAAACATACATTATAGCGAAGCGTGCTGTTGGGAAAAATAAGGAAGGTCATGTCGGTGAACTTGACTCGGACAATGTGCATAGGCTGCAGAGTTGAAATACCCAGTAAAATTAAACAAAACATGACTAAAATTGATAGCTTGGTATTTAATTTTGTGTAATTCCTGTATATTCGATAAATCACTCATTCGTCAAAAAGATAATCCTATACCTACTATAAAATTCTCTTCACCGCCGCACATGATGCCCAAGAGAAAAATTTAATAACGATTAACGATTAGTTGAAATTAATGGAGAAAAAAAAATCTAATCCACGCAAAACTCATTTATAGAATAACTCATTTGCCACATATCTCTTCACGGTTTGCTCGTAGATGACTGTCGAGGAGTATAAATTACACCTTCGAATTGAGACAACAAATTCAAGAACACGAAAACAAAAAAATAGTATTAGAAAATTATCCCTTATGAGGATATGAAGTTAGTGACACTTGATGACCAAGGGTTCAAAATAGAAAATAAGAGATTTATCCCAAAGAAGCTTGCAGCCTACGATGGTAACAGAATATGTCATGTGCTTAACCCAGATATGCCTGAATTATTTTTTTATATTATTTTTGGTAATAACTATATATTTGTTAAAGAAATGGTATAAAGTTATTGTAAAAATATCTGAGATTCATTTCTTTTAGATTGTTATTGACTTTTGAAGGTGTCCTTAAAAAAGGACAGTAGGAAAATACCCATAAAATCTAAAAATAATTGCAGAAAAAAAGGCGTTCTAGAAAAATAGTTTATTCAAAACTGTTATAACTAAATACAAGTATAAAACATAAAATTCTTAAATAATTAAGTATTGCTATGATAACTTTGAAAACATTCCATGTGTAAGGCCACATTACACTTCAAACATTTTTTTTTAACTTTTTTATGGCATATACGACAACGAGTTTGCTTGTCCAGTTTGACAAGATAATGTTCTTGGTTATCTAAACGTGTTTCGACATTTTCGAAAGAAGAAGGTCTGCCTCTTTTTTTGCTGTTTTTGTTAGATTCCAGTAGACTCAATGCTACCTGTCTACGAAGCATTAGGTGGTCTAATTTTCCTGGACCGTTAGCATTTTGCATCCGATGTAGCTGCCGAGCATTTTGTTCCGCAATATCCAAACAATAGGCAATCAAACAAAAATACCATTTTTTCCCCCCGGATGGAAGTTCGGTACAAACTAATATTTTGGTCGCAAAGATCCACGCCTCCCATAAAGCTGTTATACAAAAATATATTATGAGGCTGATTTACAGTTATTCGTTTTTTCTCCTTTTGTGAAGAATATCTTGTTACTTGATGGAACGGCTTTACCGGTAATTTGTTTGAGGCAACATTTACAGTATTATTGTTGTGCCAATCGTGCCGTTTAACAATAACTACTTTGTTGTCACACGAGCGATAATCGCAGTTAATATAGTCTTCGTCATCATAATCGACAACAACATTCTCTTCGGATAAGTTCATTAGTTCAGCTTCAGATCTAAGTTGACTTCCGGGTAAGTTGTTTGCTGTCATTACGTCCTCGTCCACCGAGTCTTCATCAGTAAGATCTTGAGAGGAATTGGTTGGCGACATTATTGCAATATCTACTTCATTTAAGGTTGACAAATTATCTTCATCTTCTTCTAAACTAAGAAGGAGTTCATTCAGAGTGAGGCCACTATAAAGAAAAAAATAATTGCAAGGACGCCGTATATGCCTAGCGTCCTTAAAAAAGGACAGCCCACTTTTATATGGGTTTTCTAAGCAGTTATCGAATAATTGTATTGGATTTTTCTAAAATGTGTTTGTTTGATCCTACATGATGTATATTTTTGCAATTACATTCAATAATAAACAAAAATGCAATAACAAAACTAACCCAACGGGTCGAAACCCAACTGGATACGCCATATTTTATTGCGAAGCTTTCGAAATTCAATCAATACTCCTGCAACTGATCGTAAACACTGCAAATACTTCATAAACGTATCAAGCAAGGATTTTAGATTGTTCGTCTAGAGCGTCATCTGTCTAAAATTCGATCTAATCTATAACAACGGTGGATAAAGAAACCTATAACAAGTGTCCTTTTTTAATGACAGTAGGCATATCTGGGTTAAATTACCTTTTGATATGAGACATTTACCACCACACCTAGTTAAGAAAGCAAATTGGTTAATGAAAAATCATCATTGTATATCATGGAATGAATGCTGCAATGTATAAGTTTGCTGATATTGTCAGAAACCTGACATTGGAAGTTGATAACGTGTTCGTGAAAGGAAGATAGAAATGCCCAATATATTAGGAAGGACACAATAAAACCAGTTATAGAACTTGAAGAAAACCCTGCATTACAAAACGAAGATCCAATTCCAAATCATCATGTATATATAGTCTACCTTTAAGAGTTAGATTTATATTATATGTATGATTAAAAAACTCAACGCATATATATTTGCTCATCTAGTCCCACAAGAAGCTCCTAGAAGACTTTTACCCTTTTTTGTAATTATTGAGACTATCAGAAATATTATTCGACCGGGAACATTTGCTATTCGATTAACAGCCAATAAAATTGCTGGTCATTTACTTAAAAAATCTAGTAGTAAAATCTCGAGTAACTCCATAAAGATTCAATATTCTGAGAGAAGTTTTTATATCTAAAAAATTTAGTACATTCCTCTCTATTTATCAACAATTTAATAGAAATTTCCGAATAAATAGATTTTTGCCATTATTTAGATACAAATTTTTTTTAATCACTGGAAAAATTAAATATTTTAATAGACGTTGTCATTGTTTTTATTCGTGGCAGTATGTTGGAGGTTCGCCGTTCTACGTTAAGAAACAAGCTACCAACAACCAGGCCAACAGCTTAGGAAAATCCACCAAGGGCACCATATACCAGATGGAAAGCCAACCAGAGAGAAAACCTGACCAATCACCAATCAAGCAGCCAAACGAGGAATCTGTAAGCAAAGTCACCGGATGCGCCATCTGTCATCCACAAAGCCAACAGAGAGGAAAAGCTACAGCTTGAATAACGTATTTGACAGTTTTCTTCTATCAAGTAAAACCTTTGTGACTTAATTTACATCAAGTATAATAATCAGAATATAATTTGAATATAATTTTTTTAGAAAAGCGCAAATCTAGAACGAGTGATTAATAAATCATGCAACAAATTGTTAAAAGTAAAACCAGATGGTAGTGCAAAGCAAGAATACAAAAAAAAATAAAATTCTAAAAGGCATAGATATCGAGAGATTCACAAAGATATTTTATTTTTATAAACAAAGTCAGCATGTTGAAGTAGGCCACCGAGTTTAAGTAACTCAAATAATTTGCTATACAAAGTCAGCAAGTTTTTATAGGCCATCAAGTGTAACTGTGTCAGATAAGCTGCTATTAAGTAAATATTGTTGCATAGACAGGCTCGTATTTATAATATATATAGATGCTAGAAAAGGGAGTTACAAATGATCAGATTGGCTCCAGAAAGAAACAAAATCCCTGATGTTATGTATTATTGTACAGTTATAGTAAGATAATATGTAATGCAATATGTCTTCTCGAATTGAGGTCTTGCTTTTTAAAATATAGGGGTATTGGTAAATGTTGGGGTCCAACGTTATCTTGGAGGGGAGATGTGTGAACTACTAAAATGCATTAACTACTAAATAAATATCGCCCTGTCCTAAGTTTGAACTTGAATTTGGAAAATATTATGTCAATATTCAAGACAAATTATAGACAACGCGAGCCGTCAACGCAAACGATTATAAACCCAAACGTGCAAGGATCAGCAAATTATTTTATATAAATACTCGAGCGAACCATCAATTTAGCAGACTTTGTCTCTCACCTAAACCAGTTTCTTGCAAGCACACATGTGCGTAAGGTCCTAACTTTTAACTTTATTTCCTACCTATATCCGAGTTTTACAGCACATATGTACGTGAACTCGCTCTCCCTACATCCAAAAGATCTACATTAAATTCCAAGAAAAATAATTTCATAGTAGTATCTATCAAATAATTAGAGTGCAGTGTGCTAACCATAAATAAAACACAACACAACTCTTAAAAAACTATATCATAAGACAGTGACCAAAGACCTAAAAACAATTCAAAATTATGCCCCAATGGAAAAGACATGCGCACCTTAGTAATCGGGTACAGTATATATTTATATACACAGTCTTAGCTCACATTTTCTGGGCATTATTTTATTAATTGCAGTCAACACATCGTGCGAAAAGGCTCTTGTCACTTAAACAATAAACTAGCCACGAAGTAAAGAATATTGCGCCTCAGATACATTTCCAGAATAAGTTGTATATCAAAAACCATCGCGACCTGTTTTCTTCATTTTTATTTCGGTCCTCGAATATTCTCGAGCTAATGACTTCCTGGCCGCAATGCACTTGACAGAATTATTGCTTAATTTTTCCGGCCTGCCGAGAATTTGCCATTCTTCTACGGGAGTGTCGTTTTACAGAGGATTTTCCTTTCTTAGTACAGTAAAATAATTTTTGCTGCAATTTTTTTACTTTTTCATGTATTAATCTTATCCTTAAGAGACAAAGATATGTGAAGAGCTCTCTACCTAATTATCAATTTAACAAGCACTAAAGTAGCTTGCCCTGCGCTGTCCTTATTTTCTGATCATTCAATCGTTGATTTCATTCATTGCTGTTCAAAGTCCTATTAAGATGAATTTAAATTAGAAAGCTTGACTTATAAAATATAATTAATTGCCTTTAGCGAGATAATGTATATCACGGAATCTCTTATTAAATTTTCTCGTCACATTAACTGTAAGTTAAAATCAAAAATTTATGAAAAAAAAATTCTTAATTTTTGTTTCCGATTGAAATCGAAGCTTTAATTACCCACGACGTTCTTGTACATATATGAGAACAATTTAAACTGGGTTCCATTCACTTTATCATAAAACTGAGCGATGACATATTTAGAAATTATTGCGTAGATGATATCTATGTTGATGAAGCCTAGTTATAATGATTGGTAGCTAACAAATCAGAGATTTGAATTAAACGTGGAAAATTACTCAATGATCAATAATGCCTAATGTATCCTACAGAATTGATGTCGTTTGCTCATCTTAAGAATAAGTAAATTCTTCATTCACTTTCCTGTAGGTAATTGGCTTAGAGAAATCGAATGAAAATCTAATTCTAAGTAATCTTAAAGTGATTCCTGCTGTTAACCAGTCCCGCCAGAAGTGAATGCTACAGACATACACTGAGAAAGCTCCATCAATCGATTTGGAACATTTAGGAAAAAGGTTACAAAGTGTTTTCAATTGTAAATAGAAAATACAACCCAAACTAACCCAAACTAACTCAAAGTAAAACATGAAAATCATTCCATAAATGACTTAAATACAAATATATTATGTTTATATAAAATCTCGCTTGATGGTTTCTGCTTCTTCTTCTCGAAGGAAGCAGCAATTTCATCTTTAAATCTCATCTGAGAGATTCTGATTCTTATTGATAGTAATCCTTTTAACGATCCTAATTATGCCATAGGACCCACACATGTTATGCCTCAGGCTTTAACGTGACACAATGATTATTCAAGTAGAGAAAATATTTTACCTTGAAACACAAAGATTGATTTTAACAGCTTTTTATAACAAGGTCGTTTCGCCTTCATTTTTAAAGCTATCGCATTATTTTAGAGAAACAGTATATAGTGGAACCACCAATTATGAAATTCTGTGAGGGAAAATGCATTAAACACGGTAGTATGTATATAAAAGCTTATTTGATGATGCTCTTCCCATGATTTCTGCTTTTTATTGATAACGGATTTAAAGCTCCCGCATTAATTTGGAGAAAGAGTGTATCGTAAAACGACCAGTTGTGGAACATTCTAAAGAGAATTTATAATACACGACTGTATGCATATACAAAGTTGATTGACAGCTGATCAATCCGATTTTAATGAACTTAATTATATCGAGGAACTCAGCATTTTTCCTCTAAGACTTTAACATACTTTAAAACTTAAAATTTTGTTTTAAATATAAAGTAATTTATCCGTAATTATTAAAGCACACGGAATATTTTTGAGAAAGTGTGTACCTTAAGCCGACCAGTTATGAAACCTTACACGAATGTATGCACATAACAACTTGTTTGGTGCCGCTCTTCTAATGGTTTCTGCTTCTTATTGATATAGAATCAATCTCATTTTAACGAACCTAATTATATCGAAGGATGTAGCCATTTTTCCTAAAGCTTCAACATAATACAGTATATAGTCGCAGATGTTTTACATTGGAAACTGAATTTTATTTCCAAGGACAATACTTATATATTATAGAAGGATCTTTTAGTCTGATACTACAAGTAAAAATATAATGAGATTTTGCTAATATGACTTAATATCAATGAGGTCTATGATGCTTTTGAAAAACGTACTAATTGTGCAATCCAAAGTACGTACTCAGTTCAGAATTTGCTATAAAAGAGTTCAGCAATAGGCCACTGACTCCGGAAACTTCTGACCAAAGTAAAGATCTAGTTAAACCACCTCCAGTCTTACTAACCTTTTAAAGGATTAATTTACCAAAAGATAAATAATTTAATATAAAATTCGTATTCAGACTTGCTAAGAAAATATTATACAATAAATAAAAATAGGTGGCATTTGGCTATTCGTTTAAGGTATTTTTATTGATGGCAGCAGGCTCAAAGCGAAATGAAAACGCGTGGGCTCGTAGCTCATCTCGGGTGGTTAAAAATGTTCGCTCAACTGAATGAGTTCAAAGAAATTCCCGGCATTTGGGTGTTTTGAAAACTCTAGAGGAAAAACACAATAATGCTTAGATCTTGTAGAGAACGCCGGTAACGTAATAGCATAAAGAGTACTTTATGTTATATAAAAATATATAGCAATTTACAATCTTAGAGATTAGAGATGTTTTCGTTTAAATATTTTACTTGCATTTTTAAGATATTCCTTAACCCATTATAGAGCAAATACACGTTAGATGCACAAGCAACGTCGAAAGTTTAAAAAGCTGAGTAGAAATTAAAAAAGAATTAAGCACACGTTAGCAGAACATGGGATCGAGTCAGGCAAAAGCAGCAAATTGTCAAATTTTGACACTTTAAAAGCTTAGTGAGGACACTATTCAATTTGTGTATAATATGATTTGTAACGCATATGCGGACGACAAAGTAACAGCCGCAGGCTGTCGGGAGAATGCAGGAATGTTGTTTCCTTCACGACTTTAGTATTTTCATAAAAGTAATAAATTAATTTATTTAATACAAAAAAGCATTTAATAAATAAAACATAAAGCAGTACATATAGAACTTTCAAATATACTTTATTTTACTTCTTTCGAGTTTTAAATTGCCAAATATAATAAGCAAAAACTTGAGTCTTCTGTAATAAACCAAATTAAAATGAAAATCCAGAGGCATTAAAGAAGATAAAGTAAAAACAGTCATGGCTGTCAGTAAAAAAATAGACACTGATAACTCGACATCATTTGATGGTCTATCATCCGCAGAAATATGAATATGCAAATAAGAGACGGAGATTGGCGAAAATCCGGATCAAGAGCGATTTAGGGTCGCAATAGTTATCAAATTCTGGCTTAGCGGTGTCGGTCTTTGCGTGATAGACAGTAATTCGTATTTGGTGTGGACATAGCTAACCGGCAATCAATATATCGAAGATATCTTAAGTGTACACAATAAATTAGGTGTTAAATAACAATCAAGAAAACGAACATTTTTACATAAACGTGCTATGGTGATTGTGCACAACAAAATTGTAATTAAATGCGACAAATCTGTATGTTAAATAATTTTAATTGATTTACCGGGACGCTTCAAAATACCTACGCTATTTTTGCCTAAACTAATGCTTGAACCTGCTTTAAACCTTCCAATTAATCTTCGAAATAGCTTATGATCAGCTTTATCCCGAATCTTCCGAAACTTCGGATTAGTGTCAGTGTAAGAGGCTCTGTTTAAAATTGCCTTATTATAATCTAATTTTCTGCATCGCAGATTTGGTAAACTAGAAGATTATGGGCCAA
>JAEQML010081925.1:0-11016 GCA_016904865.1 Pissodes strobi
TAATACAAAAATTGTAAATTTACTCCCTCAATTTGTTTTACAAAAATGCTTCGACTGCCCAAAATATAAATTTTCAAATTGCTCGCCAAGTCACAAGGACCTCTAGAGGCGAGTACTGACGTTCCTAGGCCTCGCCCACCTGCATGATATCTTTGTTTCTCTCATGCTGCTTACCTAAAGAACATTGGCAAAGTTCAGAGAAATTGCAGAATTCTGTCAAAATCTGGGGATTTGTTTTTAATTTAAATTGGCAACCGGCAAATTTTGATGTTGACAATAATTAATAACATACAGAAACCAAGCTCCGTTAAGGTGGATTCTCATGCGTCCGGTATCCGACTATACAATGATCCGACAGTATTTCTATTAGTTAAAATATTTGTCTTCCTATTGGTTGGATTGACAAGATTTTCGTATCCGAACTTAACAGGCAATTTGACATTCTGCGTTTTCTTTTATAAACTAACCTGGAGTAATAATTTTGAATGAGACACAGGAAGAATTCTCAGAACTTTCATATTCAACACACAGTTAGAGGGACCCAAAGATAAAGATAAGTTTTAACCGACTAATGTACCATGATCTAGTCCTTCGTACTAGACTAAAATTATACCTTAATATAAGTGCAAATTCATTGTTTATATAATCCTTATACAATGGAAAATCTCTCCTACGTTGGGGTTTGGAACCTTCGGCAACATGCATTAAAACAGAGTTTTATCCACTATACCGAAGCAGAATATTTGCACTCGACGCGCGTTTCGCTAACCATGTTAGCATCATCAGGAGATGATTAAAACTAAAATTAAAATCTACTAAACAGAACCAATCCTGGGATCCCGCTAGTCACGCTTGATCAACCAATACAATGGACTATACGGAATAGGCCCTCTATCTCTATTTATACTATTCATACATTTAATAATTTCCATACTTTCATATGCGTCTAATAATCTCCTATCAGTTATATTATAAATTAATTTTAAATTTTTAATTGTTATTCTATGATTATTATCAAAAGCATGCTCGGCAACACTTGATTTTTCTGTTCTACCATACTTTAAATGAGCTAAATGTTCTTTGAATCTCGACTGTATAGACCTTCTAGTTTGCCCAACATATATTTTTGGTTACAATCCATACATCCAATTTCATATATTCCACTTCTTTCTAATATTTCAATTCTGTCCTTTGGACCACCTAATAATTTCTTAATGTTAAACTGAGTCTGGTATACTAATTTTAAACCTACTTCCTTAAAAAACTCTTTGGAGTCCTCTAGTATACTGAGGATTATACGGTATCGAAACGTATTTTGTATTTTCATCCTGATTAACGAAAGAAGTGGAATCACGAATGGTCTTTCTAAACAAATGCCTATTAATTAGTTTATTTATTAAGTTAGTATTAAAACCATTAACTTTCGCTATATTCCTAATAGTTTCCTTTTCATTAGCAAAAATCGATTCACGCACATATTGGTCCGGTGGGTTAATAATAATTAATATATTAATAACATTAGTAGATTTTGAAATTCTCCCTACCAATCCTCAAATAATGCAAACATCTGTCCTGATGGATTACAGTCTCATTTCCTTTTATAAATAATTATGCTAAGCATTTTGCTGTCCTCGATTTTTATAAGTATTCGGAACCCAAAATATTTTACTTTGATTGATTTTTTAATATGTAATAGCAGACGCAGATGGGATACAAATAACACATTATATAAGTAAACAAAACAAATAAGAAATGAAGTTAAGAAACACACGATATCGGACAAAAATTAAAAAAATTTTAACTCCATACGACATCGGATGATTTTAAAAATATTCGGATAATAATTGGCGCCAAAACATTCTGACCAATAGGAGCTCCGTCGGATCATCGTATCGTCGGATATCGGATGCATAACTAATCGACCCTTATTCGTTATTATTCATATCTAAAATATTCCAAAACATGCACTATTCAATAAATCGATATTTAAATTTAACTCATATTTATAATAAGAATTCAGAACAACACGAAAAAAATATCCCGAGGCATCTTGGAGATTATAATTAACAAAGTTTGTCAGGCCTAGTTCTCGACAAGGCTCTAGACTGATTTTGCGATGGTAGCAATGTAATGTAGCCATGCCAGGACATTGCTGTTGACCGAGACACCCAGTAGTCCGATTGACGATGAAGGAATGGTCGATCCTACCATAATGATGGCAGGACTCACCGTATTGGCTTTCTTGGTAAACGTGGCTGCTTGGTTTTTTTACTGTATTGAACTGGGCCAAGTTCCTGTCGCCCCAAGTTCGAACCTTCTCAAGATCTTGATTAATTGTTGTAATCTGCTCCTGTCTGCGGTGATATGTCTCAGTAGCTGGTAAAGGTTTTTCTGATCTAAATTGGGAGACTAGAGTACTGTCATCTGAAAAACTGTAAAGAGGATTATTGGTTTCGGTCATTAATATAGATGAGAAACAGAGCTGGTGAAAGTATTGCGCCATGTGCATGCCCGCATTAATGATGAATGTGTCCATCAACTGCAACGTGCAGAGATCGGTTCTTAAAGAAACTGGCAAGCCAGCAGAGAGACCCTGGCAGTCCGAAAGACGGCAGTTTTTTTAGCAATCCGTAATGCCAAACTCTGTCGAATGCTGTGGAGATATCCAACGCAATCGCTCGAGATTATACGTAGTTCTCAATTGCTTTACTCCATATATGAGTTTCATAGGCCAATACCTATATCTCATGTCGATCTCTCTTTGCGAAAGCCGTATTGCTTATCGCTAATTATTCTCTTGGTCTCGAGGTAGGTACTTGAATAGTTGCTGATTGACTACATGTTCCATAACCTTGAAGATTGTTGGACGCAAGGTAATTGGGCGATGGTTTGATAGCGCAGTTTTCTTGCCTTTTTTGGAACAGGTTGCACTCGAGTGACTTTCCAAGATGGGTAAATCCGTTTTCGGTAAGAGAAAAACTCTGCAAAAAATGACTGTTAGTTCATTGGCGCAGTTCTTTAACACAATGACATGTATTCTGCCCGGTCCTGATGCCTTTTGTGTCTCTAACTCATGGCGGATTTTACGAATATCACGGTGATGAAAGTTTACCTCTGCCATGGTAGTGTTGATATTGGATATGGTGGAAAGAGCCTTGTCTTAAGGGACGTTTAAAGTAGGGTGCGATGAAAACATTTCGGCGAACATGTTTAGTTTTTCCTTAACTATAGTCGCCGTGGCATGGCGCCGCGTTCATCTATCAAAGGTGGGAGAGAAATTTTTGTAAAGTATTGTGAACTAATTAAAATCATTAATTAAATATCACCCTGTCGCAAGTTTGAACTTGAACTTGAAAAATGTTATATAACCATTCACTGTTAATTATAAACAATTTGAGCGGTCGACGGGAGCGACTTTAATCCTTAATGATGCAGCCATCAGCATTTTGTAACATATAAATACGCAGGCAAACGCCGAGTTAATCAGACTTTCGGGTCTCTCAAACCGCTCAATTTAGTTGCTGGGCAGTACACAGGTACGTTCACTTCTAGTTGTTCTATCCCACAACCCCCATAACTGAGAACACTTATACACAGGTATAAGGTTGTCAGGTCCTTACCTAACCTGGATGAAAGTATGCATAGGTATACGGCATTCGGGGGCTACTAAAAGTATAGAGAGAGTCGAATTTATGAAGTATCAGAACTTCTAGTAAAGGGATAGTTTTTGGGGAGTTTCAAAAAGTAGTGAAAGTGCCTTAGCAATTTGCGATAACCTAAAAAGACTTACCTTATAAATATCAGAACAAATACCTAAATAAAAGACAACCCGCTCACATAAACTTTATTAATAAAATAGTGACGTCGCTTGCTAGACAAATTTTGAACTAAGCCTCCCTCGAGAAGACATGCATTTCATATTAATTGGGTATAGTGTAAACTCTTAATTCATCTATAATCTTAAACACGCCTTTATTAGTATACAGTCTAACCTTTGTTAAGTTTGTTTGTAAATAAACTTGTTATTGTTTTTATCGATGTGTCTCCAGCTAAGTATGTTTCCGCCTTCTTCTCAACTTGACGTAATGCGTTCCTAAATCTGAGTTACCCTCCTACACGCTAAGTAAGGCGTGTCGTCACAGATAAAAAATACAAATCGTGACAGTATTCTTACTGCCTGTGCTAGCGACCAGAAATTCCTGGAGCCACTGGGGCATTGCAAAAGTTTATTCCTGTTATTGTGATTGTTTTTGTCCTTAGTTTCGTCAATCACACGTTTGCATTTGTTTCTCGCTTCGGCAAAATAACTGAATTCTCAAACAGTTTTATGGAAATTATTGTCGTTCAAAACTCTACCTCGAACCCAATTTTAGATGTATAATTTTTGTTCCTGTGGTTTCTGTTAAGAAATTGAAATAAACTCTTCCATTTGATAAAAATGTCATTTTATTTATTATAGTTAAAACATATAATTCTCAATACATTAAGATCAAAACTGTAGTTCTGTTTTTTTTTCTAAGAATTGAATTATACCAGAAATACTTCAGATTTTCTGTTATGCGTAGCCTATTTGCAAATTAACACACTACCTTAACAAAGTCATTCAAGTTCACAAAAAATAAAACAATTTTCTTTCGCTTCCTGTAAAATATGGCAAAACAGAGTTTAGCCAACGAAATAAATAAATTTCTGGTTTGATCGACTGTGTAGTCATTGCAAAAGTATAGTCAAACCGTAGGAAATAGTCATTTCGCACCCATACATACTGCATTACTCACTTGCGCCTCGTAGGTAACTCTCATCATCGTACGAAATGGCTGTCATTTCGTGCTTTATAAAATACGATTGTGACCGTAATTGTACCGTGTGTGTAATGGATATTTCATTGTTGACTTTTGGAAGATGAATTCATATTTAATTTGTCGTTTTATTTTGTGTATGATGCTATGATACCCAAGTGTTTTTATAACTATATAATATTTTTAAGGTACGTGTATATCTTTTCTTTATATAATAAAGGCATTTGTTATGCGCGTCTAAATGTTTTCCTCTCATATATCAGCTAGGCTTAAAGCGACGAAGACTGCCGGCCGGCATTCACCCATTTGCTCCAAATTAAATTAAATTAATGAAAACAACAAAAATTCTTGCAGATGCCACGCAAGTATACAACAATAAAAACATCTTAAACCAGAGAACAGGTAAGGTAAAAATAGCAATGCATGCCGTTGCAAATCTGCAAATGGCTTCGCCGAGAGGCACGCACCTCCAGAAAATGTATTAGCATTCATAGGTCTACAAAAAAAAAAGATGACATTTCTGAAGCTTCATTAGATGGAAAATTAACCTGCAGATCAAGTCACGAAATGAGCCAGCTTTTAATCTGAGTTAAATCTAAACAATGTGTTTTTATTTGGCTGATTGAACTTGCAAAGCATAAAAAGGTTACGCTGGTCTGGGTACCGGGACACTCAGGTGTACCGGAAAACGAGATCACTTACTCCTTAGCCAGGGAAGGCTCCGCACGTAGATACTTAGGGCCTGATCCCTGTGTAGGGATCGCCCAGTGTTTGCGAAAGAGCTTTAGAGGCCTGGACGGAATATCGGGCCAAAGAGGTATGGCGGACGGCTCCGGCTCCAGGGATAAGACAGACGAGGCTCATGATACATGGGCCCGCAAAGTCTCACCAGAGGGTTGATGGGCCCACCTAGGAAGGAATACAGGGCGCTGGTAGGATTCTACACAGGGCACTGTAGGTTTAGACGGCACCTGAACTCTGCTGAGAATTGAAGAGGAGGAAGAGTGTAGGTGGTGCATGGAGGACGATGAGACCCCATACCATCTACTTACGGAATGCCCGGCCTTTGCGTGGGCAAGATCTAAAATCTTTGGCGCGACGCCAATCGAGCCAACGCCAGTACGTAGTCTGAAGGAGATGCGGGCTTTCTTAAGAAATATCGGCCTCCTGAAGGTTCTCTAATGGGGCCTGGGGGTACAACGGGCTCAATTAGTGGCCCAAGTGCAATACCCGCTAGGGGTCTTGCTTGCTGTTACCGATACTTATAACGTCTTCGACCGGTGTAAAGGGAATATTGTCTATACTTATAATCTATGCCATAATGTTGTTATGCTAAGCCCAAAGTTGGGAAAAAATATATTGTCTCCAGAAGAAAATTAAACCGTTTTTAACTATGTTTCAAACAATTTCAATGACACCAATTTAATGCAAATTTTAATAAAACTAAAAACAAAGACAGAACCTTTTAATGGTACATTATGTCTGGCAAAGCTTTAGAAATTAATATCATTGACTGGTTGGAGAAAATATATTCTATAAATGGAATAACAAAAGACGATTTAATGCTTACAAACAAAATTCTAACCGCAGTACAGTCTTCTGTCGGTGTAGAGAGAAATAGTAGAGAGAATATTGTCTACTTATAATCTATGCCATAATGATTTAATAAATTTGCTTGGCAGTGAAAATGCCGCAACATAACAGTTTCATTTTGATTATTATTATTTTTTAGAAGAAAAAATATATTTTATTTTGAGTAGATTGATACTCGGTATCTATAGGGTAATATCACGTAATAAGTTATTTAGGTACCTACAGCCATACCTATTGCATACTATTATGTTTTTTTTATTTTTAGAAAGTACCGTTTGTTTACTGTTTTATTTGTTACAGTTGTATTAATTATTAATGATATTAACACATATTATTAATAAATTTGTATTTGTACACTTACTTCATTGTATTAATATTTACGCCTTATAATAATTATTTACTGTTCTTTTACAATGGACCAAAAAAAAATTATAATATAATCGATTCACTCAAAAAAGTTTTAAAAATCCGATTTAATAAAAATAAACAGATTTAAATCAAAAAAATCTCGTTTTTTGATTTTTCTTTAAGTCGTGACTTTAGCCAAACTTGAAGTTATTTGCCTAAAATTGACAAAATAGTTCCCGCCTACGTGCTTACAGGTATATTCTGGTACTTTAAAAACTACACCAGTTATTCAAAAATGAACATATTACATATTTACATTTTTAGACACGCATGCAACTCTTAAAACTAGTTTTAAAAATTCTAGAAAAAACACTTATAAAAAATGTGCATAATATAGATCAGGAGATTCGTTTCAACAAGTACAAATTACATTTGATGCAAAGGACACTTGACGATTTTCAACAATAAATAAATATAAATTTTACAACTAAATCTTTTCATGTTCCATTTCGAATCTCATTTGAGAGTCTTTCAATTGTGTTCTTTTTTTTTGCTGAACGTGACTGTCCACAAAAAACAGCGTTG
Source organism: Pissodes strobi (assembly GCA_016904865.1). Taxonomy (NCBI): domain Eukaryota; kingdom Metazoa; phylum Arthropoda; class Insecta; order Coleoptera; family Curculionidae; genus Pissodes; species Pissodes strobi. The sequence goes on from JAEQML010081925.1 coordinate 7,326, forward strand.
ACGCAACTAAAGCTGCTATGACACCTATACAGCCGAGTGCAAATGACCATCCAAAGAAATTATTGTCGTGTCCAAGCATCCATCCTCTTTTGTTAGCACAAGAGGCAAATACGATGATGGCGATACTTCCCGCTACACCACCTACTAACAGAATCCAAGCATTTAATTTAATTAACGTAATATATTGTTTCATATCTGGACCGCAACACAGAAAATATAAGAGAGTAAGGATAGCACTTAGTAAGGCAGCGATAAAACACAACGTAAAAAAGAACTGAGTAGCGACCAAAAATGGAGGCACTAAGTATCCGCGGATTTGGTCATAGCCCGTAGTGAATGGATCATATATCCATCGACATCCGACGAAAAATATTTTCTGGTAGACATGCACAGGGTCTGGAAGAGATCTGAAGCAGTGGGTCCACAAGCCAAATCTGTCTAGTCTGGCACCAGTGATTCGGTAGTCTGATACTAGCCAACTCGGAGTAGAAAAGGCGACTGCTACAAGGACGAAGGTGATCAGCACAAAACCTATGGCTACGTTGCCAGATAAACTGCGCTTCTTCATCTGAAAAAGAAAAAATGTTCTTATTATAATGTTTCCATTCAAATGTTAATATATTAAGAATTTTCTATTTCTCTGTGTAAAATATTTAAGAATTGCAATGTTGTATCCACTGGAATAGCGAATATGCTGTCATACATCTAGTTTATGGGCAAGCACTCGGCAATTAAGTGGAGGTAAGAACTATTTATTCTAACACAAATCTAAATCGACGTTTACCGCACCGAACGACTTTTGAAAAGGTTGATCGTGGCTTAAAAGAAACAGGTAAAAAGTCAAGTGAAATAAAAAATTGCTAAAATAGCTAATCCATTTTAGGAAGATTTGCCGCATCCTATTGGAGAAGGGCCCCCAAGAAGAACAAGAAACTCTCGGTAGAGGAGGAAAGTCTGGTTGAAATTGCTAAAAATCCCTCTAATAGTGTAACCTTTCTTACACTCGGTGTAATCTGTCGAATTTCAAGCGATAAAGTGGGTTGTTCTGTTCATAAGACCCTTTGAAAACAACTGCTACATCCTATCACGTCCAAAAGATACATGCCGTATCTCCCATTGATTATCCTGTAAGAGTCAATTAAGCAAAACCCAAGTTTGACTAGTTTTGTTTTGTTCAAGGACGAAGCCGGTTTCAACCTAGACGGAGTATTAAATAGCCATAATTTGCATATTTGTCATGACAAAAATCTCAATAGTAGGTACAGATAAAGCACCAACAACATGGTTTACAGGTGGGCGAGTATTATTGGCAATCAACTCATTGGACCGTTTTTTTTTTTTGAAGACAGAAATGCAAACGGTTGATTAGAAAATGTGCCCTTAGAAATTAGATATGGTTTATGCACGACAGTGCAATTTAGTTCGGCAGCAATTATCGAATACTTTTGGTTATAGATGGATACGACGAGGTAAGCCTATTTTATTGCCACCGAGATTGCTGGACGTGACTCCATTGGATTTGTTTTTGTGGGGAAATTTACACAGGCTTGTATATTCCAGGGAAGATCTAATAGAAAAAATAACGCATCATGCAATAACAAAACTTTCAGTTTTAACTATACGTTTTATAATTTAACTTTTGTCTGATTCTCTCAAGCTACGATCAACCCTTTCCATGGTTCTTTTATGCAGTACACTTCGATTTGGAAATGTATCACATACACAGCTGCTTGTCCATAAATAAGATACACGTCAGCACAGATAAAAAGGAATAATAGTGTTTTATTGAAGTATTCTAATTTATTATTTAAACAACGTAGAACGGTAAATCCGAGGGTAAATCGTTCATATGTGGAGAAACGATCCATCAATTTCTACCATTTTTTGCCTGGAACCAGCCTTTTTTCCCTCAATCTGCTTTCTGCGACGGGGTTGTTGAGAATTATGCGAATTTCTTAACAACAACTGACATTTTAGCGGTTTTTACAATTATGCAATCATTCGAAAGACTAGAAGCGTGACATTTTACAATAATAGTCTTTATGTCCCTTTTTTACATTACTCCCACACCTGTGCTGGTTTTTAGTAAACTCCTTCCTTTAAATGCGACATCACAACATTCACGAAGACGTAGCTATTTTACTAAAGAACTAAACGAAAAGTAAATTATATATAAAAGACTTGCTCAATATTTTTTTCTGAACAAACGTGTTATACAAAACTTAAGTTTTTCGAAAATGGCAAATTTTATCGAAACAAATGTAGAATAGCTTTTTCAAAAAGGAATGACTAAAGTATTTTAAAAATCAATTTTCAGCTCTGTAAAATGACGCCTGTCAAAATTTGGGCCATACGAGGGTGATGGCAAGTCCGTTCCTGACTTCCCTGATGATGTAAAATATCTACTGTATGTACAGGGTGGCTCGAATTCGAGTCTATGTATCGGGATCTCGAAAGCCGTAAGAGATACACTGTCGGTCAAATTAGAGCAAAGTTGCGAATTTAGGTGCCTAACAACATGTCGTTAAGAAAGTTTTAAAATTCCGAGTATTGCTGGAGATATCCGGAGAAAACCGAAATTTTGAAAAATCGTTTTATTTTTTCCTGGGCCTATTTAATTTTATATTGAATTGCACTTTTGCATTGCCACTTTTTCCGCTCTATCCAATGGTGGTATTGCATTTGGAATCCGACGTTTCGCCTTCAAGGGGTCATCATCAACTTTCTTTTATTAAATACGAACTTTTTTTATCGTTATTTATGTATTTTTACTTTTTTTTAATTGTTTATTTTGCTTTGGCGGAATTTTGAATAGTTTAGGTTAATTAAATCTATTAAAATTCGTATTTAAAAAAATCTGATGACCCCTTGAAGCCAAAACGTCGGATTCCAAACCTCGCATAAACTTTTTTTTAAATACGAACTTTAATTAAATTTAATTAACTTACACTATTCCAAACTACGCCAAAGCAAAATAAATAATTAAGAAAGGAATAATACAAAATAAAAATTAAATAAAAAAAAAGCAAAAATACAAATACTCTAATATGTTAATAACGCCTATACCATCTGAAAAACGATACAAAAAAATTAAAGTTAGTATTTAAAAAAAAAGTTGAAGATAAACCCTTGAGGACGAAACGTCGGATTCCAAATTGGATCCCACCATTGGATAGAGCGGAAAAAGTGACAGCGAAAGTGCAATTCAATTTGAAATCCGTTTTTAAATAAACCCGGGAAAAAAATTAAAAAAAAATTCATAATTTCGTTTTTTTTTCCGGATATCTCCTACTCGGAATTTTAAAACTTTCTAAACGGCGTCGGCATACCGTTGGGCACCTAAATGCGAAATTGCCCTAATTTGACAGACACTGTATCTCTTACGGTTTTCGAGATCCCCATGCATAGACTCGAATTCGAGCCATGTACAGGGTGTTCACCCATAATGTCCCCCCCCCCCCTTTAACTTTGTTAATTTTTAAGCTACAAAAAAAAATAAAAGACAAAATTGTAGGTTTTTTAATGTAGTTTTTGCACACCTAACGAAAAAAACAAAAAATTGTATAGCATACAGGGTGGATAAAAAAAACATTTTTTTAAATCTAGCCCCCATTTTTTATTCGATTTTTCGATTCTACTTAAATTTCTAAGGATTTTTAATGTAACACACTATATGCCTATTCCTAATACT
>MU197225.1:885-11016 GCA_016904865.1 Pissodes strobi
AGTACTTGTAGGCTTGCTGTTTCCTACCCACAGCTCTTTCGCATCTTCTGTCGAACCAGGGCTTTCCTTTTGATGGTAACTTGATGGAATTTGGGATGTATGCTTCCATTCCTGAGGAGATTACTTGCGTGATCTTTTCGCAGCAGACTGACGGATCGTCAGCGCCAAAGCAGACGTCGGGCCAAGGAAAATCTAGGTAGAACTCCCTTAGATCGTCCCAGTTTGCAGAATTGTAATGCCAGATTTTGCGAGGCAATGGTGGATCTTTCTGTATGAGTGGCAATTCACAAACCGTTGTAATAAGTTTGCGGTCGGAAGTACCTAATGGCGGACCAACTGTAACTGTGTATTGGTCAGGATTGGTGGTTAGAAAAAGATCCAGGAGGGCGGCGAATTCGCCCCTCTCTGAGATTCGAGTTGGTTCGTCTACAATTTGAGTAAGCCCGCAGCTGATGGCGAATGCTTCAGCCTCTCTACCTTCGTTGTCGGTCTTGTTGTGATGTTTGAGCCAGTTGGTGTTGTGGGCGTTGAAGTCTCCCAGAACGATTATTTCTGAACTGGGGTGATCAACCTGTATTGAGTCAAAAGTGGTAGCTAGTGTTGAAAAAAAGCTTTGGTAGGCTCTATCGCTCGGAGGGCGATAGAGACAACATATAAACTTGGTTAATCCCTTGGCGGTGAACTTGAGCCACATGACGTCAAGGTTGCTCGTTCGAGTGTTTCCTCTCGGTGACATGATAGGTCGCTTCGGACAAAAAGGCATATTCCGAACTTATGTCTAAATCGGGTATGTAAGTCGTAACCAGGATAAGGGTAGTTCACTGTTGTTGTAGAACATACTTGTGTTTCTGTAAGGGCTAGTATATGTGGTATATTTGCTTGCTAAAGAAAGCTGGGTAATAATTAATGAATTGAGAAATAAGACCAGACGAAATGCTCCGGTGACCGAGGTTGATCCTGACTCGCTAAGTAATTTTTTTTGTAACGTTGCAAGTACCTTGATCCAGAAAATTGCTACAAATGCCGACCCTCTGGAAATTTTGAGAAATGTTTCTGTTTCTGTTCCTGGTTCATTTCTTTTTCTGCCAACAGATCTTCATGAGGTAAAGGCAACCATACTTGCGTTAAAGAACAAGAAATCTCATGGGGAAGATGGTATCTCTGCAGAGGTGCTACTAAGGCTACCAGATCGTGCTTTGGAGACTTTGATATTTGCCATCCATGACGGCTGGCATAGGGGCATATTTCCGTCTTGCCTAAAGTCAGCTATGGTAATACCATTGTATAAGGGTGGTGACCGTAAAGAACCTTCCAACTATCGTCCAATCTCTTTATTGTCTACACTTTCAAAAATTGTTGAACGGCTTGTTAAGACTCGAATGTGGAACTATCTTCAAACCGTTGACGCCATCACACCATGTCAATTTGGCTTCCAGCCGTCTAGGGGGACTCATGACGCTGTTCAAAACCTCCTGGAAGATGTATACATGGGTATTAATGGGCATGAGGCTGTGGCGGCAGTGTTCTGTGATCTGACAAAGGCCTTCGACTGCGTCATAGAATACTGCTGGCAAAGCTTGAGTACTATGGGTTCCGCGGTACTGCCTTAGCCTGGCTTGCATCCTACTTGGATGGTCGTACTCAGTCGGTTGTGTCAGGTGGAGAGGGGTCATCAGCATTGAGGGTGGAGTCAGGAGTCCCCCAGGGGTCGGTTTTTGGACCCTTATTGTTCCTGATTTATATCAATGACTTGACTTGCGTCGAAATTGGTGGAAGTTTTACAATGTTCGCCGACGATACCGCGATATCATGGCATGGGCATGATGTTGGGGGACTTGGCTTATGTATCTCGGCTGACCTAAAAAATATTAAGGATTGGTGTGATGCAAATCGCCTTGTGTTCAATGCTGATAAGACAAATGTTCTTGCATTTGGTTGTGATCTGGAGGATGTCTATCTTGAGGGTTGTACTGTTCAGACTTCTGGAATGTCTAAGTTTCTGGGACTTAGGGTTGATAAACAGCTTCGTTTTGAGGAGCATATCTTGGGGTTGGGTAAGACGTTGTCTTCTGGATGCTTTGCGGTAAGAGTGGTGAGACAGGAACTGGGTCAACAGATGGCTAGAATGGTGTATTTTTCATTATTTGAGGCACATCTCCGGTATGGTATTCCCTTTTGGGGAGCAAGTACGCACAATTTGCAAAATACACTTTTTGTCTTGCAAAAAAAGGGTGTTCGCTTCATTGCCAATATCAACCAAAGAGTGTCATGTAAACAATACTTTATTGATTTAAATCTTCTTACCCTACCATCTCTGTACATACTTGAGATTGCGTCATTGATTTTTAAGAACCGTCATATTGCACAAGCTCGCGAACCGCAAAGGGTCACAAGGCAGATAGATGATTTGCCTTTACCAATACCAACAAAGGCAATGGTCCAGAGATCTATCGTATATAATGGCAAAAAGATATTTAATCACCTTCCTAAAGTGTTAAAAGCATCACCAACTACTGGACATTTCAGAAGGGCACTAAAAAGGGTGTTAATCCCAAAAGCCTACTACAGCCTAAATGAATTTTTTATGGATCGTCTGTAGGATTTAAAGCTTAAACTTTTAAACTTTTATACTGCTTATGTCTTGTTCTTTTTAAATGATTAATGTTTTTTGTTGTTTTTATTGTCTTGTTTTTTACATATGTTAGGGTTAAGTTTTTTTATAAGATTTTGACTTTTTTCTTAAATTTAATAATTATTGTATCGTAATGGTTAGACTTATTTTTAACTTGCTTTGTAAATAGGGACTAACATTGTTTCTTTACAATAAAGCACTTTGACTTTGACTTTGACTTTGATGAGTCTGTGCTTGTCAAAAATTATACTACAGTAACTAGATTTAATAGAAGTAATTTATCTCTTGGAGGTACTATGATAATGTCTACTAACAACGACTTTTTGGCAGTGAGTAAGTTCGATAATTTATTGTCTGAGAAAGTATTTGAATTTTCAATCGTCTATCATCTATCATGTTTATGACCTCCATCTTGTTTCTATTTATAGAACATCTGACGCTGACATGCATATATTCAGTCAATACTGAGCTTGCTTGACTCCCTGCCTTTAAAAAGCAAATTAATATTGTGTGATGATCTTAATGTTGAGTTTTCCAAAGTGGCTCAAGAATCTCTTTGGTCCATTTTCGACTCTTTTGGTATAATCATGCATATTAACTCACCAACTAGAATAACTAAAACTAGGTCTAATACTATAGACTATGTCGTCTCATATTTGATTCAGAGTTCGGGTTTCTCTGATCATGAGGCAGTATTAACAGAATTTTCGATAAAATCCAAATGCAAAATTGCTTCGCGTAAATTGGACAATATTTTTTCGGACAACAATTGTCTAACAATTGACTGGGTTGTCCTCTCTGGTGATGTCGATACCGATTTTTCTAGACTTATAAAAACTTTATCTACTTTGGCGTTTAAGTCCTATCTTCTTAGGCTCTTATACTCGGACAGCGTCCATGATTACGTGAAACTTTACAGAAAAGTCTATCATAAGACTATATAAGCTGCCAAGGACTTTTATTATAATGGGAGGCTGGCTAAATCCGGTAAAGTTGTTAAAGGATCATGGTCTATTGCGAATGACTTAATAATACTTCTTCGTCTAGCACAATCGCTAATTCACCTGAGAACCTAAATAATTACTTTGTAAATGTGGCTAAAGATTTAATGAACACCATAACTCCTTTTCATGATCCACTTTCATATCTCTCTCATGCTAATGTGAATTTACACAGTTTCTTGTTTACGCCTGTAGCATTTGCTGTGCTTTGCATTATAATTAAGGACATTAAAATCAACTCCTCATCTGGAACTGATGAGCTTACTCTGAAAATGTTCTCAAACCTGCCGGAATGCACATTAAACCATCTTACTACTTTAATTATCAAGTCAATCCAAAATGGGGTTTTCCAAACTGTCTTTAGACAGCAATAATTATTTCTTTGAATAAAGGAGGAGTTGAAGACCAAGCTTCGAACTATCGTCCAATTGCACTCCTTCCCACATTATCAAGGGTCATGGAGAGATTGGTTGAAAAAAGGCTTCTATCTTTTCTCTCTAAATATAAAATGCCTACTACCTATCAGTTTGTATTTTTAAGTAACACATGCACAAATGATGCTATGTTTTTCCTCTTTAATTATGTATACTCCAACCTGAACAACCATCACTCTACGTCAACAATTTACTGTGATTTCTCTAAAGCTTTCGATTGTGTAAATCATAATATCGTAATAAACAAATGTAGTACTACGGATTTAGAGGAGTGCCTCTCAAATGGTTTAACTCGTATCTTAACAACAGAAGTCAGCTTGTCAGGGTTGATATGTCGATGTCTTCTTGAAAGCCAATAGATTGTGGAGTACCCTAGGGTCAGTACTAGGCCCTATTTTCTTTCTGCCGTTTATCAGCGACATTGCTTGTCTGGACATTAGCGGTAAAGTCTGTCTCTTTGCGGACGATACTAGTTTCACTTGGAGCAAGCCGGATGTTATGGCGCTTTATAGAACTGTATCTAGTGTAGGGGTCGTCATTTTCTTGACAACTTCTTCATCTTGTCTTGATTTCAAGGCAAGATCAAGACAAGAAATGATCCTTGTTTTTCAAGACAAGACAAGAAATTACTTCTCAAGATCAAGATTTATTTGGCAAAAAATCAAGAAAATCTTGAAATATCTTGAAAATATAAAATTTAAAAAAAACTCATTTGTTTGCTAGTTTATTGAAAAAAAAAACATAGCACTGCAACACTTTTCATTGATAGATAAAAATATGGTTATGCAAAATAGTTATTTATGCAACAAGTGTGTAAAGTGACCCTTTTTTTATAAATGGGAATGAATAAAAAAAGGATACTTTACACATGAGTAGCATACGAAATTTTTTCTACTACCGAATGGAAATAAATTGAAAAAAACGTAAAAAAAATTTTCGGAAAGTTAATAAAAGTATTATAAAACGAAATAAGAAAGAAAAAGTAATAATAAAAACAAAATCTCTTTCAGAAAGTTAATAAAAGTATTTTAAAATCAAATAAGAAAATATGATAAAAAAAAAGAAAAAATTGTTTGGAAAGTTAATAAATTATAAAACAAAATAAAAAAAAAGTAATAATAAAGAAAAGTTAGAGAAAGGCGGTTTTCGGCGGAAAAAAAGTTGAAAAAAAAAAACGAAAAAAAAAAAAGTGTCGAAACCGGGGGCAAATGTTGAGAAAAAGAAGCTTAAAAAAATAAAAACTCAATTTCTAATATCTTTCAGAAATTTCACTTCAGTTTTGTGCTTATAAAGGTGAGGCACATACATTTTTTTAATGCTTAATAACTTTTTTATTTTCAAAAGGTTTTTCACCATTTTTAGATATGTTATGGCCTAAGGTATTGGGATCAAAAAGTACTTTGCTAAGCAGGTCTACTTCAGTGGCGTACAGTGGTCGTTGAAAAAATTGGCCAAATGAAATAAAGATGTAAAAATGGACAAAAAAGATTTGAGAGGGTTTGGAATATTGATCATCAGAGAACCAGGTCAATTGAAAAACAATTAAAATTGGTACTTTTATTTTTGTAAAGCTATGTCTTGTGGGCCAAATTAAATTGGAACCTTTTTTAATGCTTAATGACTTTTCATCTTCAAAAGATTTTGTATCATTTTTGGATATATAATGACCTAAGATATTAGGATCAAAAAGAACTTTGTAAAGCGGGTCTACTGCCATGTGTGTTTTATGTGCACCGCAAAATAAAAAAAAATAGCTACGCCATCGCCACAAGATTTTGCGGAAGAAGTTACTTATAGAAGGATTTTATTTTTTTAATGGCGGCCTTAATAATCTTGAAAAATAATATACAAATGGACCAAATTTGAAATTTACCCTGTAACTCGTGAACCGACTGAGATAGCCATGTCCGTGATCTATTTTCGCAACTGATATTTTCTCAGAAAAAGAGATCGGGAAAGGCGGGCTTCTAAAATACCTTATATATAAAAACCACCGCATTTGGGCCACCCTGTACTCATAAAAATGTTGCATTTTAAAACTTTTTTGCAATTAAGAAAATTATTGTATTTAATATTTTTTGACATTAAATTAAATATAGATTTCTATATATTGTGTAGCGTTGAATTTGGTCCACGGTGTATCTTTTACTATTTTTTTTTTCTAAATCCCAGGCATGTTAGAAGCTAATTTAAACAACCCGCTATATAATTAAAAATAATTTAACTTAGATTTTTTTACTTTGCCTTGAATGTAGCCAATTTAACACAGTACTTGGACTTGAGCTTGTATCGGATGTACTATTAGCAATATTAGCATTAATCGGGGAAGTGACAGTTTGGAACTTTTCGTGCGGAAAGTCATTGTAAAACAGCTTGTCATGCTTTGCTTTCAAAGGTCGACTGAAGTTCCAGTGTTTTTCGTTTTAAGGTACATAATTTTCCTAAACTGTTCAAAGCACATAATCATTTTGCGACTTTGTTATTTTTTTTTGTTACTTTATTTGTCTGTTTTGATTTCAAAAAAATGTCTTAGTAAAGACAAGACATCAACTCTCAAGAAATGGCCAAGACAAGATTTTTTTTTATTTCTTAAAAATATTTCAAGACAAGACAACAAATTACTTATCAAGACAAGATTTCTTGTCTTGCCGATCCCTAATCTAGTGACTTAATCACCATTAGATCTTGGTGCGATTCTAATCTCATGTCCCTCAACGTTTCTAAAACTAAAGTTTTGTCATATAAAAGTACGTTGCAATCTTTTGTACTTAATAACACCACTGCTGACGTCGTTGAATCTGTGAAATCCCTGAGGCTTGTTGTGGACAACCATTTAAAGTGGGAGTTGCACATCGATGCCTTATCAAAAAAAATTAAGTTCTGCCTGTTTTGCGCTAAGAACGGTTTCCAGGGAGCTTAACTTGTCAACTGCTAGAACAGTTTATTATGCCCTTTTTGAGTCCCATCTCTGATACGCCCTTCCATTCTGGGGTACGTGTTGTGCGGCTCAATTTGAGCGTATTTTTCAAGATAGCTGTTCGATACTCATTGAGACTAAATAGTAGAACTCACTGCCAGGATTTCTTTAAAAGATTTAAAATATTAACTCTTCCTTCTTTATTCATATTTCAATCCGTTTGCTTAATTCGCAAGCACGTATCTGCTATTCCAGAAAGGCCATCTCACATATCCACTTAGGAATACCGAGCATGATCTTCATCTGCCAACCCCATGCTCAGAGTTAGTTAAAAGCTCTATACTGTACAATGCAAAAAAAATGCATAATTATCTGTCATTTGAAATGTCAATGACATCTTTTCCCGCATTTCGCAGAGCTTTGAGATCATACTTACTGGTGAGGGCCTTATACGCAGTGAACGAGTTTTATACTAATACTTAATTAATAATTTTGCGCATCTTACACACTTTAATGTTTGGTGTTAAGTTTTTAGTTTTTTATGTTTGATGTTTAAATGGTTAAATATTTTGATTTTTAATATTTTTTATAATATTTCAGGAAATTTTGACCATCACGTACAAATTGCACATTTGTATAAAGTTTTGTATAGTGTGGTTTTTCTTTTTCTTTTCATGGTGTGTTTCTATTTGTGTTTTTATATGTTTTGTATGTTTTATACTCTAGCTCTAGCTTTGTCTAAAAATTGTGAAATTATTATATTATTATTATTTATTTTTTATTTCTTTTTCTCAGATTTCTCTGGTCTTAAAGTCTAGATCGGCTATTATTAGCAAGATATAGACTACGGTCCTATTGCACTAGGAAAGACCGGACTATGTTTGTAGCGTCTAAAATAACCGACTTCTGCATAGTTCTGTAGGTCCTCCAGGGTATTCCTATGTCCCTTATACCGTTCTTTAAGGTCTTCGGTGTTAGGCCCATGGAGGAGATGATGATCGACACCAACTTAACAGCTTGAAGCTCCCATATTTCTTGGATTTCGCGTCTCAGGTAGGTGTACTTGGTTATTTTCTCAGTGTACTTTAACTCTGTATTGTGGCTATTGGGAATTGCGACATCTATCAGTAACGCTTTCTTGTCTCTCTTGTATACAATGGTTATGTCAGGTCTGTTGTGTTCCACTGTCCTATCAGTTATAATACCCTTATCCCAATAGATTTTAACCCGTTCGGTTTCTATAGCGATAGTAAGGTTCACTGCTAGCTGGCATTATTTTGTGTAGCTTCAGGAGTTCGAGGTATATTATCAGCCACTTTGTCGTGTCTTTCCAAATATTTTGTGCCTACTAGGTTTTCGCATCCAGATAACCTATCTAGATAGGGAATGTTCAATGGTCTCCGATTGACTGTTGCATTTTCTACATTTGTCCGTCATCATAACCTGTTCTTTTAGGATATATTTTTGGTAGTTTCTGGTGCTTACAACCTGGTCTTGTATAGCGACCATAAATCCTTCTGTTTCAGGATAAAGTGTTCCACTCAGCAGCCTTCCGAGAGATGCATCATTATCGACGTATTCTTTCTCCAAGTTGTATTAGTAACGTGCATGCAACTCTTTGGATGCCCATTGTGTGATTTTGTCTTGGTTGGTGGTCATATTTGGAAAGTGTAAGTGGTTCCTCTGACTCAGATTTAGAGGGGTATATCCTGTTTGAGCTTTTATAACAACTCTATGCAGGTTGGGTTGCGCATTGCGGCATTGTAGAAATAATTTCTGAGGCCCTCAATCTGGGTATTGCATACTATTACTGCATCCATGATACCTCGTTCGCCTAGTTCTCTAGGGAGTGACACTCGCTCTTTTGAGACTCTAGGGTGGTGCATCCTGTGTTTGGTCAACATAACTCTAACCATTCTATTTACGTCTTCCAGCTCTGTGTGGCTCCATTTATCAATCCCGAAAGAGTACCCTATCACTGGAATGGCATATGATTAATAGCCTTTGTTACATTAGATGAGTTTAACTTAGTTTTGAGGATATTCCGCAGTCTTTTTTTAAGTTGTTCGGTAAGTGTCTCCTTAATATGCTTGTGCTCTATTTTGTTCGTTTGGAGAATACCTAGATACTAGAAGATTCTTGTTGGCAGCATATAACTTTAAGTCGTCCATATAGAAAAGGTAACTAATTGTCTTAGCCTCATTCGTTGTTTTGATGGTAAATCTATACTTTGTTTGTTTAAGCGTATTAGATAGGGAGTTCAGAGCTAGACAAAACCACTGAGCGCTGAGAAAATCACCCTGAAAGATGCCTCTTCTAATGATAATCTCTTTGGATTCGATGTTAGTATCACCAGATCTTATGGACAGCCTCGTACACCACGTTGTCATTGTACTTTGCAGGAACCTTATCGTGCGGTCATCGATGCCATATATATCCAACACCAGTAGTAGCCAGAGCCAGTCATAGAATCAAAGGCCTTTTGATAGTCTATATATGCCATATAGAGATTTCTATTTTTCTTTCTCGCCTGCTCCAGTATTACCTAATCAATTATTATCTGCTCTTAACAGCCTAGAGCTCTTCTTCTGCATCCTTTTTGCTCTTCTGTTAGGATGTCATTGGTTTCCAGATATGTGTAGACTTTATTGGTTATTCCTGCTGACAGTATTTTGTAAAGTGTGGGCAGACACGTGCTAGGTCTATACTGGGAAGAGTTTTGAATGTTGTTACTTTTAGGTAGAAGGTGAGTGTGGCCTTTAGTAAGAAACGGAGGCATTAAATTCGGGTTTTCAAGAATGTCGTTGAATTTTTGGGCAAGGTAAGTATGTGTGTTCTTAAGATTTTTGTACCAGAAATTCTGAATGCCGTCTCTGCCTGGGGCTTTCCAGTTCGCAAGTTTACTTGTGAGTGTCCTAATGTCTTGCTCATTAAAGTGTATGGGGTCCATCTGACATTCTCTGTACTTCTGTTTTTCGGTGTTAATCCATGGCGCGCCTTCTTTATGTCGGATTGGTTGTGCCCATATTCCAGCCCAAAAGTTTTCGACTTCTTCAATCTTAGGTTGGTCGTTTTTTGTATGGTTGTTGTTTCTTTCATTATTATTATTATTATTATTATTATTATTATTATTATTATTATTATTAT
>JAEQML010081928.1:0-11016 GCA_016904865.1 Pissodes strobi
TTTATTGCTGTGTTTGGTAATCGGTACCATGAAAGACTCGCCCTCTTTGATTTTTTTTATGACAACTCAAGTAAACTTCTCAAATATTTACAGTTTGCCGAGCTTCTAGGCATTTTAAATTAAATTAAAATATATGACTTTTTTAGTACTTCGTGACGCATTTAATTTGAATGTGCTGCGGCTTTCACTCTGATTTTGAGTTCACTTTTGAGATTCTGTTTGTTTTTACTATACAGGTGAAGTCTGCATTAGTTGCATTATTATAGTTTTTTAAATAATGAATAGAGAGCGTAGCATATTTGGAACTTGTTTCACTGTGGTGAATGAAAGTAGTGCACAATCAGTAACCACTAAATTATAGGTGTTATTGGCACAATGCACAGTTCATGTTGGTACTTTTTCCTATAAAGATAGTGCAACAGCTGATTTAACATCTAAAGAGAAAACATTCAACATCACTAGTAGCTAATTTCTAGTCCAAGTGAATTGTGCATCAGCATCAGTTCAGTATTATAGTATACTCGAGTACATCGTTCCGAGGAACGAATCCGTCCTACTCGTTCCACTTGCGGATGGAAATCAAAAGGAACGAGTCCGCAAAAGAATCTAAACTTCCCCTCACTAATGCTTATGTGCTAATTTATATATTTTCCAGTTGTTATTTCTTGATTTTGAGTATTGCCTGGGGTTACCTTTGCTTGGTTGCGCCCCCGGAGCGAGCGAAGCGAGCAAGAAGTGAAATATTAAAATAACACTGGGCTGCTGTCAAAGTCCGAGGTTCTAAAATATGGTGTAGGTAGACGTGAGAGGCTCATAAGAAGGAGGTTGCCACATTCTTGTATACAAATATACATCAATAGACCCGAATGGTATAATACAAATCGTGAATTTTGTTCCTATTGGCCGATTTCAAAATAATGTGATGGCGGGAAATCTGACAGGCGCAGGCGGCTGATTTAATCTTCTGCGAAATATCTAGGTAGCATAAATATTCAAAAATATCCGTTTCCACAGACTTTTTTTATTTAGGGAGAAAATAGGTAGATTTTACACAATTTAAGAATCCTTCCTTTGTAGAATGGTTTCCACCAGTCAAAGTTGTGAAATTCCGGTGAAAAGCACTGGCAACTTGAAGCATTTTAGAGTTTTCGAGGAGCGGCTAAATCTAGTTCTAGTACAAATGTTAACAATGTTGTCAATTTTATCGCATGCGCAGTACGATGTATCAGAATTACCCACATCTTTACGGTCTAATGAATTGCGACGGCCCGGGTTTGAAGCGAGCGGAGGGGGTCATAGCGAAGCAGGAAATTGACAAAGGAATTTGGGTACATTGTTAATATTTGTGTTAGATTTATCCGCTAGAGGCGAAAGTGCATCAAACACCACGGTCCTCTTATGGATCTTAATGAAACGAATAGGAATTCACAAAAGTGACAGTTGAGGGCGGAGCTAGATGCAATTCATGAAATTGGAAAAATGTACAAAGCTAGTAACTTTTTCTGCTAGATTAAGGCTGATTTTGGGGATGCCTTAGGTTAGTTTTAGCGTTGG
This sequence comes from Pissodes strobi, assembly GCA_016904865.1. Taxonomy (NCBI): domain Eukaryota; kingdom Metazoa; phylum Arthropoda; class Insecta; order Coleoptera; family Curculionidae; genus Pissodes; species Pissodes strobi. Next base: position 1,555 of record JAEQML010081928.1, read on the forward strand.
TTGCGACCCCGAAACGAATGTTGGACCCCCCTCGCTCACGTAGCTCCGCCCATTAACTGTCACTTTTGTAAACTCTTATTGGTTTAATTCAGATCCATAAGAGCACCGTGGTGTAAATGTATTTTCACATTTTAGAGATGTTCAGTTTTCCCATAAGACATTATGTTCACTTACTATCACTATGACGTTGCTGCGCGACGAACGGCCCAAGAATAATAAACTAGAGATTTGCTATATTGCGAACAGCCTAGTTTGTAGAATAAAAGGAATTTTTAACTAATTAATGTTTAACTTTTCTCTTTGGAAATTATATTTTAGATAGCTACAAATAATATATTATATGAATCGTTTATTTCAGAAAGGTACCTAGTAACCTTTAGACAGACACAACAATCTCTGATTAGTGCCTTTCGAGAAGAAAAAACAGTAATTTCATAAGAAGTTTAATTTTATGATCCATTTAAAAATCTGGGTTTAAACACATTTTCAGAAACCCTAGCCCTAAACAAGGAAAATAGCCTAAACGTACGGACGTTTGCTTTTATGATCCATTTAAAATTTGGGGGGTTAAACTTAAACACATTTGTATAAACCCTAAACAAGGAAAATAGTCTTGCCCGTACGTCTTTGCTATATGTATGTAGGCTGTCGCGCCAACTTCGTCGCGTGGCTACGTCACGACAGAGCAGCTGTCAGTGAAAAAATCCGGTTGATGTGACCATCACCTAGTTTGTTATGAGAAGACGTTGCCCGTACCGCATCAGAGGGCTTGAGGGATGCGCGCGCATTGCATTGTTGACAAAAACCTAATCATTAGGGTCTAGCGAATTGCTGTCAAGAAGTGCCAAGAAGTTTTTTTATTTTTAATATTAAAAAATTTAGCGAGTCTGCTAGTACTCGAGACACCGATGTATAAACATATCCTATATCGACATCATTTACATGAAAATCTAATGCCACCTTAGGCCGCGTGACGCCTGAATATAGGCAACCCCTTATTTGCAAATGGCTTTAGAAAGAACACGTTGTACACCAACAGTTACAGACAGCCTGCAAAACACATTGCCGTCACAGATTCCACCTGACGTGGGTTGTTTAATGTTTACGTTTGTAATGTTTGCATTATAATGTCTAATATTACCCTTCACGCATAGCCCTCTGCTCGCTTCGCTCGTTACAGGGGCGCAACGAACAAAAGCTAATCAAAACTAACCCAAGACATGCCCAAAAACAAGAAATTTTTTTTTACAAATATAACCTCTAGAGAATAAAAATAGGATTAAAACTCAACGCGAGCGAAGCCGCGGGTAATAGCTAAAAGTGTCCTATCTCCTTTACTATACTCTTGAAAATATCTATACAAAATTTCATGATGATAGGTTGAATAGTTTATGCGTGAAAGCGTAAGAAACAAACAACCATATTCACTTTTATAATATTAGTTATGATTCTTTAATAATACTTACTGACAGCTTCAATCGGAGTGAATTCACTGCACAAATTCGACACGAAAATCTATCTGGGTTAGTTTTTGTTCGTTGCGCCCCCGTAGTGAACAAGAGTCTAGGTACAGACCCCGGCCGTTTAGCTTCAAACCCTGCCTGGGGTATTATCAAGGCTTTGCATGACCCTCAGTTCGCTTCGCTCGCTACAGCGGCTCAATCAACAAGAACTACTAAGTGCTAACCAAAACTAACCCAAGGCTTACCCAAAATATTATTATGGCTTATAATATAAACAAAACATCTGTCGCGACCGACGGGAATCTAACCCGCAGCGCAAGAATGAGAGGCACGCACGCTACCCTCTACACCACCGAGGCCTTGTAGAAACCTTGCTAGAACGTAGTGAAATTAATATGTAATCATAGAGGTGATGCTGGTTGCATATCACAGGGTTTGAAGCTTACGGTCGGCGAGATTCAAGAATGATAAACTAATATGAAAGGATGGTGCCTTCCCATTTAAACACATGTTCACTTTTTTCTGCCCCGTGCCCCGCGGCTCCCTCACCATAATTGGCGTTTTTGTGACGTAGCTGCGCGCGAATGGCTATCATTTTTACCCTTGCTTGCATTGCAATTTCCATGTTTTGGTTCTGTTTTTAGTTCTTTACTCATATTTTCAAATATCTTAGAACTATTGGTAGTTGTGTTTTAGTGCTCTGAACATTGAGAAACCTGAAGTGTATTATATTTTCCTTTGATCCTAAAGAAAATCTCATAAATTGAGGATTAAAGCAGGGACCAGAGTGCCTGTTTTGTATGAATATTTTCCAGTGTAGTTTTCATTGACTTTTTATTAAATAAGGTAGGAAGAACTTTAAATTATGTTTAAATGTAAGCAAGTGTGGGAAGAATAATAATATTTTACTTAATATTATAGAGAAATTGTCAAACTGAGGGTTTTATTACACAGTGTATCACTTGGCTATTTAGGTTTTAAACAATATTTTTAAAATAGTAGGTACGTTTACGGGAAAGTAATTCTTATTTATAGATTGTTTAGTTCCTTAGATTGTGATCTTGCTTATCACGTTAGAATATCATAAATATATTATGTCATACAGCAATCGCTACACTTACTACACTATGCAAAAGCCAGTGTCGAATCATGTATTAAGGATTTTTCATTCAGAAGCCCTCATGTTATTAGCATTATGAGTTCACTTACTAGTAAATACACACAAGTTATAGAACTAAGGCTTTCTTAATTCAATTTTATTTTCCATAATTTGAGAATAGATTGTCGAACTCTGAATGCCACAAGAAAATTACTATTTTGAATATCAGTAAACATGTACATAGATACAAATATACTTGTTTGTAGAATAAAAGGAATCTTTAACTACTTAATATTCAACTTTTCTCTTTGGATATGATATTTTAGTTAGCTACAAATAATATAATAGGTATATATGAATCGTTTATTTTGGAAAGGTACTAACTAATATATTTGTTTATACTATGCTTATATTTAGTGCCTTTCGAGAAATTAAGATAATCAATGCCTTAATTTTATATGATAACCTCTTAAGATTCCTTTTCCAGAAGCCTCCTAGATGCTTGGTCCCTTACTTGCGATACCATCATGCTAAATATAGAATGATTTGCAGTCTTACAGTTGTGCATACCAAAAATATTAACTGTTAGCTGTGTTAAACAAAACAAGTCCTGATCTGCAAATTCTTGTAAGTTTACATTTTGCATGTAGGCGAATTGTATTATTGCCAATTCATCACGATTTTGCACTCATCGTTAGATTTCTTTAGTAAAACTATTTTGCTCTTCTTTTATGTACAGCTAGTTCGGAGGTTCCTACTCTTTTAAATGCATCTCCAAGAGAAGGATTTTTTATTTGAAGATCTAGATATCCACACTTACAGCAAATGTCCCCTTGTGGACGACCAAAATGTAAATTAAAGTTCTCATGAAAATGTTTTACAAAGTAAGAATATTGAATGTTCGATGATGTATTTTTCCCTTGAGCAAATCAAAAATAAGTTTTCATATTGTTCGAGCAATAGGGAATGAAGCATGATCAAAAAAAATATATCAGAGTCAGTGGGCAAATATACTGTGAAAATAGTTAGTTTTTAGATCAATAAATGAAATCTATTTATATACTACATATAAGCTTAGTGTTTAAATTAACCCAATTATACACCTTTATTCCATAAATTCCAATTCGAAGGGTTTCAACCTTTAAGTTATTTAAAACGCAAGTGAAGAAAATGCTGCTTACCAAGGCATACTATAGCATTGAGGAGTACTTTTGTGATACTTTCTAGACTTTGATTTAGTTTGTTTTCTGTGTATCTGTTGTTTGACTAATTGTATACCGAATAGTGTTTATATATATTTATTTATTTCAAATTTGTTTTTTCCCTGACATAATTGTTTTTTTTGTCCTGTCCTTTCTCTATTCTAGAGCATTTATCGTGATAGTTTCTGTTTTAAATAGCCATAGTTCAGCTTTGCTAATGAATACCGTGTATTTTGGCCAATGTAGCATGTTTTGAATGGAAAGTTGAAGTGAAATATTTTATCTCAGATTGTTTTGAACATTTTTTGTGTTACTTATACGTATTGTACATATGTTACTATAATATTAGAAGTTTGATGTTTTTGCTAGCTTTAGTTTCCAGCTTTGTCAATGAGAAAATTTTCTTTAGACAATAAAGCATATTTTGAATTGAATTTTGAATTTAAACAATATACATTTACCTAGGTCAGAACATTTTAGGGATCTTGGTGTAACCTTTGACAATAATTAGTGAAACATCCAGAACTCTCAAGTTTATTACCAGACTTAGCCATGAGTTTCACGACATTGATACTCTTAAAACTTTATTCTGTTCTTTTATAAGATCAAAACTAGAATACACCTCATTAGTATGGTCATCAGCATATGCAGTATGCACACATAGATGATATGGAAAGGGTACAACATAGGTTCTTAAAGTTGCTTTACCTGAGGACTCATGGTTACTACCCATCCTCAGGGTTTTCCTGAGAACTTGCTTCGAATGTTTGATATGCAGTCCCTTAAAACTAGAACAGGCTACTCTTGCCAAGAATTCCTATTTAACTTACTTAATAATCTTATTGAATGCCCTGATCTCCTAAATAAAATTAACTTTCTTGTTCCTCGCATGGGCTCCCGTCAGAATTACTGTAGATTATTGTATGTATTTCATAGTTTTAAGCTTAATTAGGTACTTTGATTATCTTTGATTGCTTTGTAATTGGGTCCGAACCTGTTAAGCAGTGTAACTAAATAAATAAATCAAAACAAGAGAAATTATCATGGAATTATATAAAGACTCACATCTGGGTGATGATCCGGTAACAGTCAGAGATTTGTTAAACCTTAAAGAAGATTTGCTTTCTGTATTGGTTATGCTTATAATAAGCATAGTGCAAGAATCGTGATGACTTGGCCGTAATACAATTCGATTACATGCAGAATGTACACTTACCAGTAGTTCCAGTTCAGCACTTGTTTTGTTTAACACAGCTAACAGTTGATATTTTTGATATACACTACTGTAACACCGACAAAACATTCGTCTACATTTACCATGAAGATATCGCCAGTCAGGGACCAAGCAGCTTGGAAGTTTCTGGAAAAGAAATCTTAAGAGGTTATCACATGAAAGGCATTGATTATCATATAATTATGGCATTGCTTATATTGTGATATTGGTAGATTTTGTTGCTTAATGAGTATCATTTAAAGAAAATTATTGAAAATGCTGATTAATGAATCGATTCAAAATTCAAATTCAAAAAGTAAACGAAAAGTAGTAAAAATCAAAATTGCACAAAATGTTAGTTAGTCCCTTTCTCAAATAAACGATTCATATGTGTTTCAGATACCATTATGTCAAGATCAGGATCAAGCTGTGCTGGTTTTGGCTATACAACACTTATTCTATTAATCAACGTGGTGAAAGAAAAATTATTTTACATGTGCTTCCCAAACCAAAGGATATGGTGTCCCAAAGTGTAAGAAAGGAATGAATTAGCCGCTGTAGTAGGCAGGATAAATTCAACCCTGACACTAGCAGGATTTGTTCAGATCATTTTGTGATTATTTTTTATTCTTGGCTAAAGTTTGTACCACATGGAAGTAACAATATAATTTAGTTTTAATGACATATAGGAAATTTTGTATTTTGACTTTCCGTGAACAATTTTTTAAATTCAATGATTTTTGTATGGTGTAACATTTTTGCACTACTATTTAATAATAATAAATATAATAATGGTGTATTGCCCATTTTCGCATATTTATGCTTTAAACAGTATATATAAAATATAAAAGTTAATTACTTAAGAGTAAATGTATAATATAGTGAAGAATGTTAAGAGGGTTTAGACAGATAATATAAAAGTTAACTCAGGCTCAGGAGTAAATGTATAATATAGTTAAGATGCTTTAGACAGTATGTATAAAATACGATATAAGATATAATTTATGTTGTATATTGAGGACGTAGAATTAACAATACAGTTAATATTGAAATTGTGGAACATATACTGTGCATATGAACATACAATACTGTTGGAGATGAGACTCAAATTTGTGCAGACTATAATAAGCGCCTTGCAGTAATATTTTTTCACCACTCTTAAGTGGATTTATACTAGTAGGTATATTTGATGTTTGTGGGAAGAAGGTTGTATATGGTTATACCGATGTAATAGGTACTTTTTAACAATTTAGTTGAAATGGTAAAGATAGGCCAAATAATGAGATCTTTACGGAGATTATAGGAATTATTTTCGTTAGTGAGCTCACAGTGCTGATCCAGTTTTCTTAAAACATGTTGTAAGAACCGAAATTCAAATAGTTTTAGAGCAGCCGGACTATGATGATGGAGCTGATAGCACTTTCAAAGCTGAAGACATAGAAACAGCTTTGGATGAAATAGAGAAAGAAGATGCTTCTTTTAATCCTATTGTGTATCATTTGCAAAATTTTATATAAGTAACAAGATGTGAGGGTTATTATATTGATACTTTAAAAATACTGTTTACTTGAAGTTCTTAGTTGTAGCTTATATATTCATTATTCCACTCTCACCTCTCCAGAAGTGAATTGCGTAGCACATTTTAGAGTGAAAGTAACAAAAGCATACTTACTATTTGAAGCACTGTGGGTGATGTAACTTGTTGCAATAGATGCATAGAGTACTGAAGATCTTTATCAATAGTGAGTCCAGGGATTTTGATCTCTGCTAGGTTACTCAGAGTGGTTTTAGTATTAAGGTGTATATTTGATTTATGTGTGTGATGTTCTGTTTCTTGAATAAAATATAATTTGTTGTATCAAGGTTGAGTTAATTTATTTGCATTATAGCAGTGTGCCAAGTCGCTGATTACTTTCTTTGTTTCAGTTTTTAAATTTTCATAGTTCCAATCACCAATAACATGTTGTGCCATCTGCGTAAATTATGATCTTTTTCAGATACATCTTATGTAAGGTCATTCACAAACAAGTTGAACAGCACTGGTCCTGAGATAGAACCCGAGTATAAAGGTCGATCTTTATACTCGGATAGAACCCTGTGTTACTCCGTTTATATTATATAATAGCTAACCCTAATATTATTATACAGTGTAGAGTGTAGACCATTAAACTAATAGTGTCAAAAATAGAATGTTTTAAGATTTGTACCAGCTTTTTCTAAATCGTCCAGGTATCCACAGAACAGGAAAGAAGCATGTATCTCATATGGATAAACTTACAGCTTTCTCACTTGTGTTTCACATCTGTGGTTTTAAAAAATATATGTTTTAGAAAGTAACATATTTTTATTTTTTGCGCACCGTGTATACTTAATCTGAGTTTTTGTATGGTTAAAATTATTTTTATTTATGCACTAGCTTCCATATAGAATAACATTTTCTGAGAAGCAATTATTAGGCTTTTCCAAATATGCATACGTTTTTGGCCCACACTGTACAAAAGGGTAGTCAGATTTTATTTTATTGTTGTCTATTTTTCTCTAATAAGCTCCTATTATTCATACTCTTAAGGATATTTTTCATACAAGATTTAATAATCCCCCGTCTTCTATTTACTTTTGGCTTATCCAGGTTTGTTAGAATTCAAAAACAAAAAGCTTGTAAAAAATATTTTCCATTCTTCATTAATAAAAAAAAACCTTGGTAATTTCATAAGAAATAGTTTAGTTTTACTATCCATTTAAAATTTTGAGTTTAAACCCTTTTTTATAAACTCTAAACAAGAAAAATAGCCTTGCTCGTACGACTTTGCCATATGTACGTTAAGCCTTTCGCGCCAAATTTCGCGCGTGGCTACGTCACAAAAAAGCAGCTGTCAGTGAAAAAAATCGGCAGATCGAACCATCCTGTCTTGTTTAAAGTTCTTGGGCGAGATTTCAGTTCATAGTGCACTTGTGAACGAGAGGCCCGTGATTGGCAAGCTACGTGAGGTGACGCATGTCTTTGCGATACCACCAGTTGTTTGTAAATCAGCAGATGGTCTAGGGGTCTGCATGGTTAGCCTTTATTTCGGCGACCCGGGTTCAAATCCCGTCGGTTTTGGTTTTTTTTTTAAGTTAACAGTCTTTTTCTTGATTTTTGGGTATGGCTTGGGGTAGCACTGTTAGTGTCATTTTCTTGAGCCCCGGAGCGAGCGGAGGCACATATACTTCCCAATTGCAGGTCTTTAAATCGCTTGTATTCACAAGTGCACTACGAACTGAAATATCGCTTACGGCCGTGGTGCATTTTTACGTTCCCTATACCGTGTGTGCAACCGGTTGCAGACACAGTCTAGAAAACGTAATGCGCACCGAAGCACTCCGATCCCTATACCGTGTATGCAACTTGGGCGCATTATTATGGCTTTGCATGGCCCTCCGCTCGCTTCGCTCGCTACGGGGGCTCAATCAACAAGAACTAACCAAATGCTAACCGAAAATTAAGAAAAAAAAGGACCCTAGACAGTAGGCGCAATAGTGGGTGACTGATATTCAAAATAAGAAAATACTTTTTACAAACATATTATTAAAAAAATAACAAAAACACCAACGGGAATCGAACACGGTCTAGCATCTTAACTACTGAACCACCAGAGCATTTGAAACGAATTTGCTGGACCCTAAAGACATGACAGGTGACGTTGCGCCCACTGTCTAGGGAACGGAATAATTTGGCTGGCCTACATTTCCTACCTGGTCAGCGCAACCAGTGGCGCTCATGGTCTAGGAAACGTAAAAATGCGGCCGGGGTCTGTACCTAGACGCTTCTCCGTAACGAGCGTAGGGCATGGCATGAACTGATAAAAATACAAATGTAAATATTGTGCAGCCAGGTCTCGTCAAGCGGGAGGACTCAAGCGGATCTTTCCAAAAAGAAGGTCTGCGTGCTTGGACTTAACCCAAACATGATAAGATTAGTGGGTTGATTAGTGCTTCGGGGCGCAACCCTATCGTGGGCGCAACCAAACATTGCCACGTTGTTTAAAATACAGATGTTCCACGGCCACCTATGTCGTATAGGTGGCCGTGGATGTTTCCACTAATAGCGTTTTCGATATTTATGTTCGATTGGTAGAACTCGTGCGATTTTGTATGTTCGATTGAGAAGCCAAGTCATTCAGTTTTGCACTCAGTGCATGTTTTTCAATCCGATGTCTGGGCTGGGAGCTCGTATCGAAATTGGTGCCTGGCCTGCGAACTGTTTATCGAACGTTCTGAGCAACTAATTTAATGTGCCCCAGGTCGTTTGAGGGCGCGCTAGTCGTGTGTCATGTCAAAGTAGTCAAAAACATCAATGTCTTACGTCAATTTTGAATTAACAACGACAACGAGACGAATGCAATCAGCAGAATCATTTTGGATTAGGCGTCTTTTTGATTTTTGTGCTATTTTCGCTCTTATTTTTGTGCTATTTTCGCTCTGATTTTTGTGACTTTCTAGATTTTT
>JAEQML010081931.1:0-11014 GCA_016904865.1 Pissodes strobi
GAAGACATGCATTTCATATTAATTGGGTATAGTGTAAACTCTTAATTCATCTATAATCTTAAACACGCCTTTATTAGTATACAATCTAACCGTTGTTAAGTTTGTTTGTAAATAAACTTGTTACTGTTTTTATCGATGTGTCTCCTTTATTATCTCTTCTCAACTTGACGTAGTGCGTTCCTAAATCTGAGTTGCTCTCCTACACGCTAAGTAAGGCGTGTCGTCACCGATAAAAAACACAAGTCGTGACAATATTACCTAGAACATCTCGGCAAACTGTTTATTGTTTGCAGACGACCTCAAACTGTTGTACTGAGTTACAGAAGGACATTGGTACACTATCGTCGTGGTGCCGTAATAATAAATTACATCTTAACATAAACAAATGCAAATCGATGACCATCTCGAATCTCAATCACGAATTAAACTTTGACTATCAAATTGAATCAAGTGATCTTTCCAGTGTTGATTCAATCAGAGACCTAAGGGTCTTGATTGACAAAAAACTCTCATTTAATGACCACATTGATCATATAGTGCAATCAACATTAAAAACCCTAGGGTTTATCATTAGGTCTACAAAAGAGTTTGTTCAACTCTTTAATAAAATCTAGATTGCAATATGCTGCTCTGGTGTGGTTTCCGAGAGAAGTGGGCCTGTTCATACTATAATGCTCTGCAGAGCAGCATTGATATAGACTTATTTGTAGGTTCAGTCAAATCTTTTAAGAAGAGAATCTTAAAAACAATCTTATCTCGCACACACACACATCTCCCTTTAGTGTGTGTGTGTAACTGCCATAAAAAAAGAAACTGAAAATCGGATCGCCAAAAACAAATTACCGCCGGGTTTGCCCCCAAGTGTTGCCTTAAAAACCAAATTTCTACTCGCGGCCGTTTTCAAGAAAAAAATGAATAACTTGAAAAATGACCGAGTGACTGTTACATGACGCGTTACATGATGGCATAGTTTCATTTACTACCCAAGAAAAAGTGTGCTGAAGGTGTTTAAAGAAGAACTTATATATCATTTAAAACAGGCGAAAGTTAAAAAAAAATGAAATTATGAATAGGACAGGAAAGCCTGTGCCCTGAATCCCAAATCAAATAAAGAGGACATAAATCACATTCAATTTCATCCTGAGGATTAATATACTTTTCATTGCAGCAATAGTTTATTTAAGATTTAACACTTAATCTGTATTTCTAGTAGAAATCCATTCATTCATTGTTCTAAATCGATTATGCTTACATTTCTGTAAAACTTATGTGGAAGTCACTTCTTTTCGATGGAAAGGTGTGATAAGAAAATTTTAAAATATATGATTTTAGGAATTTTAGGATTTAGTAGAAAGTTACAGACTTTAACTGCAAATCAACCAACAAAGATAAACGCAAAGCGAATATCAATGAAATATTTTAATTTAAATACATTTATCACAAATATGGAAACATGCTTTTGATCCATCAATTGACTAATCCGCTCCAATTGGCATTTGCATAACGCGATGGCTTTTAAGGCAAAAACAAGTCCTCTTAGAGAATCTAAAAAATCAGACTTATTAGTATGGAAAGCTGAAGTATTCCTATTTTATATTGGCTTAATCGTCGTTTTTTGAAATTTATATAGATATAGATTAAGGGATTACATTGGACACGGCGATATAATGGATACGTTTCTAATTTACCGCCTAAAATCTTTTAATAGCGTCACTGTAGCTAATTTAGACGTACAATAACGCGAATTGTCCGTAGACAATAGTAAATAAACAACTGTTTTCGTTGCATGTTTTGGGAGAATTTTCTTCATTTTCTGATAATAGCTGAGGTTCATTTTGATACGTTTTCTGGTTTTTCTTATAGTGCTTTTGAGTTTTTGTATATTGTCAAAGAGGATTTAGGCGCTAACGACCACGTGTGGCAGAGATTATGGCTTATGGTGATCCTCTTTGCTCTTGCAGGTTGCGTAGCGCAGATGAGGATGATGACAGAGGACAAAAACTCGCTTCGTTACTAAAGGTATGTGTATTACTGCCCAGGTTTAGTGTACATGAAGGTATGCATTTATGTTGATAACTATGTTTAAATATATTTTACCAGAGGAGCGTGCAACGGATGACTATTCGTTGAAGACTTATCAGACGCGACCCGTTCGGTTTCATGAGACAAATTGAAACTTCATCGAAATATTTTTAAATTATGTTGATTCTAAGAGAGTTTCCTGGGTTACTTTATATATCTGACTTTAATTAACTTATTTTTATTATTCTTTTAACTGACGTTTTCTAAGAGAAGTTTATTTGTGCATTTCCCGTAAAGGAACAAAATGCAAAAGAAAGTTTAACCTTCCAGAGTATTTCCCGTTAAGGTACCAAATAACTCTAGTTGAACACCCAAGAGCCTTTCCCTTATCCCTTCATCTAGCTCTAGATGAACAGTGGGGTGAACTTGTTGCCAGTACGCTCAATAAAGAAACCATGAACTGAACCAAGTTGTCGTTTATTCGGTCCGCTCGATCTTTTATACTAAAATTTGTTGAAAGTTTACTGATTGTTTTTAAAACATGTTTAGATAATAATCATAATAATTACGTTTCAAGATCAAGTATCAAGTTTAAGCTTTAGACTGGGTGTTTTTTCTTATACTAGAATCTTTCGTTAACAATATTGACTTCATATTTTGCATTATACAGATCAGTTTATTAGCAAGTTGTTTTAAATCGTCATCGAAATTTCCGAAAAAAATTTGAATTATATCATGGCGGCAATAGATGATACAACAACAGCTGTCCTTTATATCCTCGTGGTCTAAATGAAACATATTTGTTCTATTTCAGATGGTACGCAACTATAATAAAACTAACATAAATTTGCCGGGGGATATTTACGAAGAGCCGTTGAGGTTGTGTCCAAAAATGATGGGAAGTTGCAAGAAGTAGCTGAATCTCGTTTGACAATGTATGTTAAAAAAGCCAGAGAAAATGGACTGGAAAATATCTCTTTCTAGCCCAATTTTAGAAACAGACATATATTTCCAGATCAACTGGAAGCGGCACCAGCTTAATATTTAGGCTTACTCCTAAAAAATAACAGATAGTTAGCCTACTAGTTTGCAGTGAGGAATTCGGCTCAAGTTCCAGAATCATGGAGATGACAAGAAATGGCAGATGAAAAATGGTTTTTAACCCTATTAAATAGAAATCCACGACCCTTAGCTAGAAAACCAGAAGCTATATCTTGCACGTATAACTGCTTTTTAATAGTTGTAGGTGAGTTTTTTGTTGAGCCTGAAAATGTAAACACAAGGCCCATTTTTTTATGGCGGTGGCACACGCACTAAAGGTAGATCCTATGACACTCGATGAGCGGTGCATGTGCGAAGATGTTGATTGACATGTTTTTTAAACAGTTGTAGGTTGTAATTAGGGGGAAACATATGTCCTGGGAGTGAGTTGCACAGTGATGCAGTGCGCCAAACAAAGGAGTCCTTGTAAAGCGACGTTCTAGGGGTTTCCAGATGTACGACGAACAGGTGCGCCCTAGCAGTCTTTCGTGACTGTCTGACAGGTGCTGCTGGGGTGGGATGATGCGGCCCAAATCTTGGGAAAATTTGCAGTAAAAATGTCTATAAAACAGGGAAATCTCGGCCACATGTCTGCGGTGTTCCAGACTATCCAGATCCCGGGTTAACTCCGGGTCGCCGACGAGACGCACAGCTCTCTTCTGAATGGAATACCATATATTTAGAATGTTTTTAGGTGCGGCACCCCAGATGTGAGAGCAACACTCTAAGCGAGGCCTTATTTGCGTTTTGTAGAGCAAGAGTAGCTGCTGCGGTGAATATTTTTTTGTTGCGAAATAGCGCACCAAGCTTCTGCGAGGATGACTTTGCAATATTAGCAACGTGGTCATGCCAGGACATATTGCTGTTGACCGAGACAACCCAGTAGTCCAATTGACGAGGACGGAGGAATGGTCGATCCTGCCATAATGATGTCAGGCCACGCCGTATTGACTTTCTTGGTAAACGTGGTTGCTTGGGTCTTGCAGCATTAAATTGGACCAAATTCCTGTTGAAGTTCCTGTCAAGTTCAAACTTTCTTCAGATCTTGATTAATAGTTGTAATCTGCTCCTGTCTGCAGTGATAAGTCTCAGTCGCTGGTAAAGGTTTTTCTGATCTAAATTGGGAGACAAGGGTAATCTGCAAAACTGTAAGCAAAATTATTCGTTTTGGTTAGCAGGTCTTTGGTATAGATGAGAAACAGAGTTGATGAAAGTATTGTGCCCTGAGGCACTCCCGCATTTATGAGATGTGTCCATCAATTGCAATGTGCAGGGATCGGTTCTCAAGGAAACGGCAAGCCAGCTGCAGAGAGACGCTGGCAATCCGAAGGACGGCAGTTTGTTGAGCGATCCGTCATTTCAAATTCTGTCGAATGCCTTCAAAATATCTAACGCAATCGCTCGAGATTCTCCGTAGTTCTCATTTGCCCTACTCCATGTATGTGATATAGACCAATATATCTTCTCTCGATCTCTGTTTGCGGAAGCCGTATTGGTTATCGCTAATTATTCTGTTGGTTTTAAGGTACTTGAGTAGTTACTATGTTGGGGTTTGGAACCTTCGGCAAAATGCACTGAAACAAAGTTTTATCCACAATACCGAAACATAATTTTTGCACTCGACGGGTGTTTCGCTAACCATATTAGCATCATTAGGAGATGATTAACATGGTTAGCGAAACGCACGTCGAGTGCAAAAATTCTGCTTCGGTATTGTAGATAAAACTCTGTTTCAGTATTTGAGTAGTTGTTGATTGACTACACGTTCCATGACTTTAGAGATTATTGGAAGCAAGGCAATTGCACGACAGTTTGATGGCGTGGCTTTCTTGCCTTTTTTGGTACAGGTTGCAGTCGAGCGACTTTCCAAGAAGATGGATATATCCTCTTTCGGCAAGACACAGAGATAAGTCTGGAAATAATTGGTGTTAGTTCGTTGGCGCAGTTCTTTAACACGATGGCAGGTATTTCATCTGGCCCTGATGCCTTTTGCGTACCTGCCTTTTTGAGGACTTTGTGAATATCACGGTGGTGAAACTTAACTTCTGCCTTGGTGGTGTTGATGTTGGATATGATGGGAAAATCCTTGCCTTGGGGGACGTTTAAAGTAGAGTGTGATGAAAACATTTCGGTAAGCATGTTTGCTTTTTCCTTAGCTGTAGTCGACGTGATGCCGCGTTCGTCCGTCAAAGGTGGGAGAGACGTTTTTGTAAAGTTATTACTTACTGCCTTTGCTGCCGACCAGAAATTCCTGGAGCCACTGGGGCATTGCAAAAGTTTATGCCTGGTCCTTTGATTGTGTTTGTCCTTAGTTTCGTCAATCACACGTTTGCATTCTTTTCTCGCTTCGGCAAAATAATTACGGCTTTCAGCGGTCTGATTTTGCTGCTAATACCTGTAGGCGTGCTGTTTCCTACCTACTGCCCTTTCGCATCTTCTGTCAAACCAGGGCTTTCCTTTTGGCGGTAACTTAATGGAATTTGGGGTTTATGCTTCCATTCCTGAGGCGATTACTTGCGTAATCTCTTCGCAACAGACCGACGTGTCGACAGTACCAACGCAGACATCGAGACAAGGAAAACCTAGGTAGAACTCTTTTAGATTCTCCCAGCTTGCAGAATCGTAATGCCAGATTTTACGAGGCAATGGTGAATCATTCTGTAGGAGTGGCAGGTCGTAAACCGTTGTAATAAGTTTGTGGTCGGAAGTACCTAATGGCGGACATGAATCATGCCAGATTTTTTATCTTGATGAAACCGATGTTACAACGGTACAATCATTTCAAAAAGTTATGATGAATGGAAAAAAGCAGGTTGGCCAAGTTACATACAGAGAACCGGGTGAACTGGTAACACAGGTTCGTATCATATGTGCGAACGGAAATGCGTTCCCTCCTATATGGATTTTTCCTAGAATATGATTTGGCGAGTATTATGTCTGTAAGAAAAGTTAGATGTAGTAAAGACCGCTCAGTGTTATTGCTAATGGATAACCATGAGTCCTACCTTGGTTTTAAAGAGATTATCGTTTGTAAGGATAATGGAATATCACTTCTTACCTTACCTCCACAGCGATGAAGAAGGTGATAGTAAAGAAGATACTGATGAGTAATAGAAAATTAACATTAAAAGGAATGTAATTGATGGTAACAATGATAAAGATGAAAGCAACGATGATTCGAGTGTTGAAAAACACAAAGAAAAACAGGAAATTAATAAAAGGAGCGGAAATAAATACATGTATTATTAATATGCATAAGGATAAATAAATCAAATACTATTAGATAGATATAGGACCAGAAATTGTTTTTAATATGCTACGTTTGTATTTAAAGAAATAAATAGAACTTAATTAACCCTCTATTCAATAACTAGAATAGTTATGTCCAATTACTAAATAAATTGTCTAATAACCAAGTTTTTGGCAAGCATTTTTTGTTTGCTGGTAAACAAGGTTTTTTTACGTAGATGTGGATACAGATATTTAAGGTCTATATCATTAATGTTCTATTGGTGGTTGGTGCACGTGTAATTAGGACACTTTTCAAAATTTCAAAAAAATAATCTTCCTTCATACCCAATAATAATTGGCTGATTTACTCTATCTAAACTAATACTGCCCAATAGTGCATACATGTAGTATGGTATTTAAAATAAGTTCTCGTTCTTCTGTGGTTACCACCGAGTTCATCGCATTTATATTCAAAAATTATTACCAAGATACTTGATATCTATCCGGCTGCATTTGCATCAAATATGATTCAAGTTACTTCGCTATCTTGGTTCCTCATATCTTAAACAACAACAAAAGGCATGTCCAAAAATCGAGTACCTGTCGAGGAAAAACGACGTTCCCATTCTTTCGGTGTCCCATTTATGCGGCTAGACACTTTCGACCTATTTAAAACTCAAAATTTGATATGATATGTTACGCTTACTTGGAGTCGTTTCGATGGGAATCGTATCCGAACTGGGCCAAACTCTAATCATGTAGATATTCGAAGTTTTTATAGCATTTTATATAAACCATTTTTGTTTGAAACTCGCGAATGAAAGTTTACTATCGACGTAAAAACTTCTTTAGCACCGTTGGGTGTGATTTGGGACTCGACGAAACGGAAACGACATGAAAAGGGACGAACATATAGATTTATAGGATGTAGCCTGCGAGAGAATGAGATAGAACACAGCTCTTACATGTCTGTTAAAATTAAAAAATAAGAGGTAGTTTTCGCCCGATCACTGAAGTTAAGCAACGTCGGGCGTGGTTAGTACTTGGATGGGTGACCGCTTGGGAACACTACGTGCCGTTGTTATTTTTGAGTTTAGTTTTATGAAAGTTTAATTTTTTTTATTAAGGCATGAAAAGATAGTTAATATTCTGAAAAGTTAGAGCCTTCAGAAATTTTACATTATCGGTTCCATAATGATTTTTTAAATATAGATATTTATTAATTTAATGGTGTATATAGATAAATGATCTCAAAATAGTGGTGCTATTAAGCTAGTCAAATAGTTGATATATCTGGTCATGGTACGTTGAAAGTGTCAGTTGTGGAACACTATAGAAAGAGACCATAAAAGCAATTTTAGATGAGCTAGAGAATTTTATTATGCTCATGTTTAGAAGAAGGGATCATCTACAGGGGGAAATCGAAGTGAGCTCAATTCGGTAATCTGCTTATGGACAAAAACCTAGAGTGGTAGTTATACAAGAATAAATCAGATAATTACGATAATATCAGAAAAAAAATCGGTAGCCGGATAAGGAAGGAAGGAAATTCGGAATTGACCATATAATTTTTTTATTTGATAAATTAAGATTTTTATATCAAAGTGGTGTCACTATTTTTATCTCCTAATGATTCGTAGGCCAGAATGTGCTGTTTTTTAGCTCAAATACCGAATAGTAAAGGAGTCTCCAACTTTTGGGCGGCAGAAGTCAGGGAATTCTCCAAGTTGTAATTTTCGACTCGTTTTGGATAAGTTTCGCAACGAAAGAAAAATATTAGTAATAAATCCAGAAGGTCGAATTCAAAACAAAAATAAATCAAAATGATTCAATTTGTGAACCCCAACCCAACTGGCTCAAACATCACAACAAGACCGACAACGAAAGTAGAGAAGCTGAAGCATTTGCCACCAGCTGCGGGCTTACTCAACTTGTAGACGAACCAACTCGAATCTCAGAGAGAGTCGAATTCGCCGCCCTCCTGGATCTTTTTCTAACCACCAGTCCTGACCAGTACACAATTACAGTTGGTTCGCCATTAGGTACTTTCGACCACAAACTTATTACAACGGTTTGTGAATTGTCACTTCTACAGAAGAATCCACCATTGCCTCGCAAAATCTGGCATTACAATTCTGCAAACTAGGACGATCTAAGGGAGTTCTACCTAGATTTTCCTTGGCTCGACGTCTGCTCTGATACTGATGACCCGTCAGTCTGCTGCGAAGAGATTACGCAAGTGATCTCTTCAGGAATGGAAGCATACATCTCAAATTCTATCAAGTTACCGTCAAAAGGAAATCCCTGGATCGACAAAAGAGAAATGGCTGTAGGTAGGAAACAGCAAGCCTACATGTACTGGCAGCAAAATCAGACCGCTCAAAATCGCAATTATTTTGTCGAAGCGAGAAACGAATGCAAACGTGTGATCGACGAAACTAAGGACAAATACAATCAAAGGAATAAACTTTTGCAATGCCCCAGTGGCTCCAGGAATTTCTGGTCGATAGCAAAGGCAGTAAGTAATAACTTTACAAAAACGTCTCTTCCACCTTTGACAGACGAACGTGGCATCACGGCGACTACAGCCAAGGGAGAAGCAAACATGCTCGCCAAAATGTTCTCATCGCACTTTACCTTTATCCCCAAGGCAAAGCTCTCCCCACCATATCGAACTTCAACACTACCATGGCAGAAGTCAAGTTTCATCACCTTGATATTCGTAAAATCCTTAAAGAACTAGATACGCAGAAGGCATCAGGACCGGACCGAGTACCTGCCATCGTGTTAAAGAACTGCGCCAATGAACTAACAACCGTCTTCTCCAGGCTTTCTACTCCGCCTTACCGAAAAGGGATTTACCCATCTTCTTGGAAAGTCGCCCGAGTGTAACCTGTTCCAAAAAAGGCAAGAAAACCATCCCCTCAAACTATCGCCCAATTGCCTTGCTTCCAATAATCTCCACAGTCATGGAACGTGTGGCCAATCAGCAACTACTCAAGTACCTCGAGAAGAACAGAATAATCAGCGACAGTCAATACGGCTTTCGCAAAAATAGGTCGACAGGAGATATATTGGCCTACGTCACTCATATGTGAAGTAGGGCAATTGAGAACAACGGAGAGTCTCGAGCGATTGCATTGGATATTTCGAAGGCATTCGACAGAGGTTGGCATGACGGACTGCCTAACAAACTGCCGTCCTTCGGACTGTCAGCCTCTCTGTACAGCTGGCTTGCCAGATCCGATCTCTGCACCTTGCGGTTGATGGACACATCTCAGACACATTCACCATTAACGCGGGCGTGTCTCAGGGTGCAATACTTTCACCAACTCTGTTCGTCATCTATATGAATGACTTGCTGACCGAAACGAATAATCTTGTTTACAGTTTTGCAGATAACAGTACCCTTGTCTCCCAATTTTGATCAGAAAAATCTTTCCCAGCGACTGAGACTTATGACCGCAGACAGGAGCAGATTACAGCAATTAATCAAGACTTGGAGAAAGTTCAATCTTGGGGCGATAGAAAGTTGGTCCAGTTTAATGCAGCAAAGACCCAAGCAGCCGTGTTTACCAAGAGGGCCAATGCGGCGGGCCCTGATGTCATTATGGCAGGATCGACCATTCCTTCATCCTCGCAAGTCGGACTACTGGCTGGTTTGGACAGTGTGTCTGAAACTCTTGCATTATCAGAGAAATATATCTTATTTAAGGTGATATCAATTAAATAGTAGTTAAATTATATAAAAAACCAATGTCGCTCATGGTTTGATCTGATGTATGAGAACTCTTGAGCAGGCAACTTCCAGAAAGAGACCAGCACGACCAATGAACTAAAGGACTCTGCACGTAGGAATACAAGGAACCTCCTTAGTGGAAGAAGGATTCTTCATGTAAGAACACAAGGAAGTAGAACTCTTCGCGTTAACAATAAAAAACCTGTAAAACTTTAGCATACTCAACGCAAAGAGTGTCCAAGTTAAAATAAACACCAAAGGAAAATCAATATTTTACCTGTGAAAGATTTTTTAAAATCTGCTAGTGCTGAAACCAGCAAAATTGGCTCTTTGCAATAAAAATTAAAGAAAATTTGCGTTAATTGTGGGAGCACAAAATGGCGACACTTCACGAAGACAGTGAATGAAGAGGTGAATCCAGACACCAAACAAATATTACATTAAAGGTAAGACAAATCTGAGACTGGGTCCGGTAGAAGGTACCCACAAGAATATTTCACAAAAACCTCTTCTACCACGATACCTCACTACCAATCGCAATGGATGTCTTTTAACGAGTGAACCTTGAAGGAGAAAATAGCCACTGAAAGCTATAGTTTATTCTGTTTATGTTCAAATTTGATCATCCGCGAAACTTCTAAATAGTTTAGCTGAAAATCGCTGAAAATAGAGATATCATCACCAAAATTCTGCAGCAAAAGTGTTAAGTATCCATCACTTATATGCCTGTGAATATGAAGTTCTAACTTCTTTAGTACTTAATTTTCAGAATTATCATTGCCAATGTAGTATAACGTACCCGGGTCGATTCAACACAGTTGAATCAGATAAGTAAAATTGTGTTTTGCCTTTATTTTACCAATGATCGTCAAATTAGATTAAAAAGAAATGGATTAAAAAGCGGACCAATACCTACGTTGTGTTATTATTATACCTTGCACAATTTTACTCACTCATTATGCGCTTCAACGGAACACATTT
>JAEQML010081934.1:0-11014 GCA_016904865.1 Pissodes strobi
TTTATGGATCCAATAAGCATAATAAAAAATAATATCCGTTGTTTGAAAATAAAAACTAAGGATAGAAATGGAAAGAAGATAAAAAAGTTAGATTGTGTAGTAAAAGTCTCATGGCTGTAGGTTAAACCGTTTTCATACAAAAATCGATGAAAAACTGATAATCAACATATCAAAAATATCAATTTTTTAAAACTCTTAATTTCAAGTTTTTTATTCTGCCATCCTATAGCGCCTTGGTTGACGTATAAATTGCACCATTTGTTTTGATCGTAGCACATGTGGTTTTCATATAAAATGCAAATAAATGTCAAAATAGGGTAAACTTTGAAGTCTCATAAGTCAAAATCTATTAACTTTAGCTATAGTACATCCTACATAAAAAGTGTTTAGAATTTGTCGTAGAATTCAAATATGCAAAAATATACGGGGGTTGCCATTTAAAAAAGTTAAACTTATATCGTTTCCGGTGAAACCGGAAGTAACTATCAATTTTTTTTTGCATGAAATGTGCACGTCACTGAACACTATGGTCGGTAAAAATTTCAAATTTTTATCTCAAGCCATTTTAAAATCCGGGCCTGGGTAGTAGTTACGTTATCACCGGGTATAAACCCATTGTCCCAATAAAAATTCAAATTAAAATTTCGAAATTTAATTGTTGGGCCATTTGTCAAAATAAATATAGACTATATAGTATTTTTGAAAAATATATATAGTGCCGCATAAAAAAAAATACAATTTTGGTGAATTACTCAAAAACAGTTGTATTTAGAAAAAAAAACAAGTACGCTACTGGATTCTACGGTAAAAAATCTATAAAAACCGTTTTACATTTACAATAACTTCTCAAATAACTGAAATAGATACAGGGGGTGCTTGAAAATGACAAATTTTAAAAATCATCCCGTAGCTCAGAAACTAAGATGGCCATAACAAATGTAATCATGGCATCTTTCATTTTATCAAAAAGTAGCAAATATTGCGCAAATCGCATCTTTTTATCTCCACTGATAAGCGAGAAACCCCATAAAACACATGTTAAAAAGTAAAAAAATGCATTTTTTAATTCTATTTATGGAAATAAGTATAGACTATATTATACTTTTAGAAAGCCAACAACGAGGTAGTTAATATAAAAAGATAATATACAGGGTGTTCTATTTAAAAAAAAACAACTTAGTTAATATCTCAAAACCTGAAAAACTTGAAAAAAATCTAACTACGCCACTAGAATCTGCGTAAAAAAATGCACAAGAAACATTTTTTACCTTTTCGATAAGTCAAACAATAACTAAGATACGAGGGGGGTCCAAAAATGCAACGTTTTCAATTTCGCCCTGTATCTTAGAAACTAAGAGGGCTAGGAAAAATCTGTCTGTGGTATTTTTAGTTTCACAAAAAAGTAGTCAACTATTGCGAAAACCGCATCCTTCTATTTCTACTCATAAGCGAGAAACCCCGTAAAACACACGAAAATGGAACACCCTGTACAAGTGTAGAATATTTCACTAGTAGCTAAGGTGTGTGAAATATTGTGTTACAGGAAATAGGGTTACTTGTAGGTACAAGCTATTTACTTCATTTACTTGTAACTTGTAGCAAAGAAAATGTTACTACGATCATTTTCTTTGCTTGTAGACTTGTTACAATTGTAAGCATTGTGTTATAGGGCCCAGGTGCCGATGCGAATTGCATTTAAAGATCCTTTACAGGCCGACTATATTAAAATCAGCCTCTCCTATTGGTCGCTACGGGGGCTCAAGAAAAGGAAACTAACCAGGTGCTAACCCAATCTAACCCAAGACATACCCAAAATCAAGGAAAAAAACTGTTTAGAAACATAATCTTAAAAAAATAATAAAAAAAGCAACGAGGTTGGAACCCGTGCCGTCCAGGTGGGACCCAACGATCTAAACCTCTACACCACACCACGAGAGCTCTTGTGAAAAATTGATTGCATCACGAAGACATATTGTAATACGAGATAGGTCGACCAATAGGAGAGGCCGATTTTGATATAGTCGGCTACGCCTGTAAAGAATCTTTAAATACGAATTAATGAAGTAATTTCCATTATCCCCATCTGTCGGGTCGCAAACGAACTACATCTTTCACAAGACTAGCTGTTTTATACAAACTGTACCGTTATTGAATTTTTACTCGAAGCCAGAATAAATATAAGACGTCGCCTGTAGATGGCAGCAAATACACTGTGGCGCTTAATATATCTATCGATAATCTTGGGTTATTAAGGTTGGCAGTGTTGCCAGCAATATTAGAAAAAAGGAATATTTTAAATTTTTTCCGCCATTACCTGCCAAATAAGTTTGCAATATAGATGTTCTATTGATCGTTAAACAAACGCCCTCTGTTATTGGGTATTAAATATTTATAGCGCATCTAGTAAGTTTTAGAAATATTTCCAAGTTCTACATTGAGGAACTAGACCATTTTTAATAAAAACAAAACAGAAAATCACTAATATTACATTATTGAAATCGGGTAGAGGAAGCGAATGGAACATGTAAATAGTAAGGTCCTATTTTTGTATCATTTCAAATAAATATCTTAAAAAATTATATAATAAAATAATTGGAATAAACGAATTATAAATGTCAAAAATTAATGTTCAAGATTAAAATATTTCAACCAGGTCAATTATTGTGTCGGGATTTTAGGTGTTTATATTTTGATATAATTTTCAAAGGTGATTAAATTACCTATTTCCGCTTGAGATTTACATCTTCAGAGATTGCAGTCATAAGTCACAGGTAAGTAAGTATATTTCGGAGTGCATGCGAAGAAAAGATAATCAATTAGTGTTATTATTGCAATTAAAATTCTGTGTATTAGATTATCTTATAGATTGACCATCACATGAACAAAAGGAGTTGTTGCTAAGTTAGATTTGAAATAGGTACTGTAATTCCCTTAGAAGAGTAAACCGCAAATATTTCGTAGTATTGATTCCAGATGTTATAGGCTTCACATGAAGATGGTTCCCTTATAATTCAAATAATATCTGTATTCTGTATGGCCAATACCTCCTAAAAGTAAAGATTTGGAAATTCGGAATATACCGTTCTCTCATTTTCATAAGAAGGCCGCATGGGAAAAATATGACAACGCTGTCCACAGAGGTTTTGTGGTTTCACTTGGCAGAAGTCAACTGAACTAAGCTCGTATATAAATATAAAATGATTTATTTATACCAAATTATAGCTAGGAGTTAAATTAAAATAGTAAATCGCGTTTAATTAAATTTTGTTAAACATCAGTAGTTCGTTGGCGAATATTTTAGACCTGGTCTAGTGGCACCACTGTTCTATGGTGAATTACATTAAACCACGTGACATTTAGACAACCAATGAAATATGCTGGTTTAGCGCCCTGAGTAACGAAACGATACTCCGTATAGGAAACGTCATTGTGCTGGTGTAAAAATCTATATTATTAGAGTACAAGGTGAATATTGAGGTGCGGGTTTGCTGCTTAAAAATCAGGAGTATTTTAAACACTTACTTTGTTTTCTAAGGATTAAAGGTAAGTTGCTCTATAATATTATTTAAGTTTGTTATTTGTCATGATATCTAAATTTATTTTAATTTATATATGTGGGTTTTGTGGTTAAAGGAAGCCGAAAAAATCAATAACATGAAAGGAAATTTTTTATTAACACATTCAGCTTAGCAACTACGCTAACGATCAGCTCTAAGTAAAAGGGTGCAAGTTCGTTTTTTATGCATACAGCCTTTTTATCTATTATCATGACACCGGTTATTTCGGTTTCCCATAACTCTAGTTGAATAAGGGGTATAGATGATTATCACTTTGTGATGGATACCTTCTTGTGTGACAATGTTGTTAGCACTTTTTAGGTGTTTTATTTACTTCTTTAATGTATTTTGGCCTGTTGTGTATTGCTTCACAAAAGTCATTATCGGAATCGAAAGCTGAACATTAAAACGGCCTTGAGGTTTTGGAATATTTTTCAGTTTTAGGTACAATTAAAAATAAAAAAAGTATATTTTTCGGGAAATGTTGAAGGAGTTTTATATTTCGATGAATTAGAAGAAAACGTAGCCAAATTAGCACCTAGTTGTTTAAATATACGTGTTGAGCTATCAAGGCTGCAAGCTCGGTTGCAAGCAACTAGAAGTAGGTACTGATTATTTAAGCTTCGTAATTGTTTCAATAGTGACAGAAGCAAAGAAGAAGAGTATAGTTATAGTATGTGTGTGAAGCTAGTTTCTTGGGAGCTAACGTCTAAAATTTAATGAACAGCGACGTTACGGAAATCAGGGACATACTTAAAAAAATGAGGAAACAGCTCCTCCGGTGGTAAAGCAAAACCAATAATTAATTTGGTAAAGGACAGAAACAAGCTGAACTATCTGTTCCCATAGAAAGAGCACTTATTAATAACCTTAAAATAATAGGCAGCACCCAACATGCTGTGGCCCAACAACCAATGTAGAGATACATATCGAACATCCATGTTTACAAAACATCGATTTTCTACATTGCAGTTACTTTTGCATCGATATACCCAATTCGATGTGCAGGATAATTTAATTAAGTATCTTTTTATTCACGTAGTATAAAATAATGCATGTATTTATTATTTTTCTAAACACCATCATTGTTACGTTTTAAACTCCGGGTACTACACACTACTAAACTGTCACTGTCGCCATCTAATCGTAAACAAAATAATGGCTTCATTATTCAAAAAAATGTATTTCGGGATTTACCCGAATATTGTGAATAGGCAGCATCGTTAACAAATAGGATGGTTTTATTGGAAGGGTAAACCTCTGATGTATTCCGGTCTACACGTCTCATGTAATCTCATGTATTCTTATGTAACCATATTATTTCCCATGTATTCCTATGTATTTTTATGTATTCTTATGCATTCCTTGTATTCTTATGTATTCCTATGTATTCCCTAGTGTATTTCTACGAATTTCTTTGAAATTCTATTATTCTAAATGTTTCCCAGAAGATCCTATACAGGTTGATTCAAATTTGAGGTTTCCCGTTGAAAACCGTAGGAAATGTAAAGTCGCCTAAAATATGGCTAAGTTGAATAATTTAGCATATTATTAATATGCAGCCGAGTAACTGAGAATATTCCTCGAAAACTTCGACTATTTTCAGAGATACCATCGTATTTACCTATACGAAAAACCCTCGGAAAAACCAAAAAATCGTTAATTCCGTTAATTTTATTTTTCCTAACTTTATTTCAAAAGTTATTAAAAAGGCAATTTAACATTCCTATAGACATTTTTCCGACCATTTTTCTTCCTGACATGATGGGACACTCAGATTTTAAATCCGAAGCTCGATCCGAAGTTTAAATTTTCCCTAAATAGGTAGGTAAATACAACATATTTAAAGGAAATTTCCTGAGCTGATTTTAAGAAAAAAATGTTCTATCATCACTTCTGTTGTCTTTATTGACTTAAACCAGGACTTACACTTACTTTCTGATTACAACCATTTTGTCAACCATCATCAACTTAGATTTTTCTTTTAGCCGCCATATTGCATTGTCACATTTTAAATAGGTTACAGTTCCCTCTTTATTTATATTTATTACCTAAGTTACAGAAAATATTAACTAATCTAATTTACAAATTTTCTTCATATGAATCCGAGTCTGAAACCTGAAACACAGATTAGGAAAAACTCCGAATTGGAAGAAAACTCGGACACATCTAGCGATTTAAAGGCAGATGATAAGATTAATTTTACGTCGGCAGAAAAAATATGTTCAGACCGAATATTAAATCTTTTGAAGGGAATACTGAATAGCGAGAGCAAATTGATGTATCTCAAAATTATGAATTATATATTAACTTCCTTTTTAGAGTGTGCGCTATCACTCGAGGCTCGAATATATAGAATCTGGTATTCTGCATTCTTCTTCCGTATTTGAGAAGCTTATATAAAGTGATCGGAATACACTATTAAATACAACTTCATTTCAAGTAACTTGCTATTCGTGTATTGAACTCAATGCTCATACCCTAGTGAAACTTATAACAGACCTAAAAAAGTTATTGTCTGCGCTCCCGAACAATCAACTCCTTATGAATTTCATATGCCAAACATAGGCAGCCAGCCTTGTGAAAAATTGTTTAGAATGACCAGATCTGGGTGTAACTTCAACATTCTCTACAGTCGTCAATTTCAGTATTAAAATATTTTGAAACGAATAAATAGAATTCGAACAATAAATAAGATTTTGTCGAATATACACGTTCTGTTTTCCTAGAGAGGAAAAAAACTCATTTAAATTCCAAACAAACTGCTATTGTGACCTCCGAAGAAATTTTGTCCATAAACAAAGAATTATTTGTAAATGCTGCTATAACTAACGTTTTCAATGATACTCTCATACTTATTAGGAATTACTGCTGATAGAAATGACTGCATTAATGGCCCAAGATAACACGAGAAGAAACATTATTCCACTAGAACAGGAAATGGATTCATTGGATTCAAAAGATTTCTCCAATAAATTTACTGAACATGATATTACCCAAAAATGTTAGGGTCAAGCTAAAGAAAAAAAAATATCATAATTAAAATATTATCGTTTTGTAGGCTTCTAGATGAGTCCTCGGGCAGAATAAGTACAGACCCATCGTCCTCCCCCAGGCTGGAGAACAAAGGACAAAGTCTGAAGCTGATCAATGACAGTTTGTGACAAGAGGGGCTGCATTGTATTAGCAGGCAGGATCGTCGAACTGGTGAGAGCAGTTTGATTACGGGGAGTGACGCCCTCGCCATTCCGAGTTAGCCACGGGATATAGCTCATCAAATCCCATCGTCCTCCTCCAGGCAAGAGAACAAAAAAGTACAGAGTCTGGAGCTGATCACAGAGTAGTGACCCAACAAACCCCATTTTTACCCCTGTCAGACTAGAAACTATCAAAAAAATGGGTCTGAGGCCGATGCTTTCAGTGGAAGCGAGGCCGTAAGTAGTAGATGCATAGGCCTACTCGCATCGTCCGGTGAAAGACCACTTACCAGAACTGGGAAGCGCTATGTGGTTTTTCCGAATCACGTTCCGCTTCCGCGCTGGTGGTTCCGGGTTCCACGGTAGGAATATATGGACATGATGGTGTTTCCAGGATCAAAATATTCCGGAAGTAAACTCCCCGGCAATTCGGATGTCCGGGCGCTGGGTGGCCCTGGGAGCCCTTCATTCCGCATTTCACAGGCAGCAAAGATACCGAACCAATTTAGAATAGATTTCTGCAACATAAGGGGCCTAAATACAAACATAAATTTGGTACACCAACATCTACAAGCAAAAGACCACACATACTAGCCCTTATAGAAACACAAGTATTTTCTACAACAACACTAAACTACCCCTATCCTGGTTACGACTTACACACCCGATTTAGACATAAGTTCGGAATATGCCTTTTTGACCAAAGCGATCTTTCATGTCATCGCGAGGAAACACTCGAACCGAACAACCTTGACGTCATGTGGTTCAAGTTCACCGCCAAGGGAGTAATCAAGTTTATGTGTTGTCCCTATCGCCCTTCAAGCGATAGAGGCTACCAAAGCTTTTTTACAACACGATCTACCACTTTTGACTGTATTGAGTCAAAAGTGGTAACTAGTGTTGTAAAAAAGCGGGGGGTCGATCACCCCAATTCAGAAATAATCGTTCTGAGAGACTTCAATGCCCACAACACCAATTGGCTCAAACATCACAACAAGACCGACAACGAAGGTAGAGAAGCTGAAGCATTTGCCATCAGCTGCGGGCTTACTCAACTTGTAGACGAGCCAACTCGAATCTCAGAGAGGGACGAATTCGCTGCCCTCCTGGATCTTTTTCTAACCACCAATCCTGACCATCCATTAGGTGCTTCCGACCACAAACTTATTACATCGGTTTGTGAATTGCAACTTCTACAGAAGGATCCACCATTGCCTCGCAAAATCTGGAATTACAATTCTGCAAACTGGGACGATCAAAGGGAGTTCTACCTAGATTTTCCTTGGCTCTCCATCTGCTTTGGCACTAACGACCCTTCAGTCTGCTGCTAAGAGTTTGCGCAAGTAATCTCCTCAGGAATGGAAGCATACATCCCAAATTCCATCAAGTTACCATCAAAAGGAAAGCCCTGGTTCGACAGAAGATGCGAAAGAGCTGTAGGTAGGAAACAGCAAGCCTACAAGTACTGGCAGCAAAATCAAACCACTGAAAATCGCAATTATTTTGTCAAAGCGAGAAACGAATGCAAACGTGTGATCAATGAAACTAAGGACAATCACAATCAAAGGATCAGGAATTAACTTTTACAATGCCCCAGTGGCTCCAAGAATTTCTGGTCGGTAGCAAAAACAGTAAGTAATAACTTTACAAAAACGTCCCTCCCACCTTTGACAGACGAACGTGGCATCACGGCGACTACAGTCAAGGAAAAAGTAAACATGCTCGCCAAAACGTTTTCATCGCACTCTACCTTAAGGTACAAACATAGTGAAGAGTGGAGCTAGATGCAGGCAGGGAGGTAAGCAGCGAGTGTCGGTTCACTCGATTTATGCGGGTATATAGTGGAGCGTCGATGCTGGCTTCAAATACAAGAGGTGTAGTATATTTTTAAGCTATTTGTTTCTTCGTCTACCTGTCTACAATAGCAAATATGATGAGTTCAGACACTGAAGATGAGATTCTAGTTTACAGCGCAGTACCACGAATATTATTGGTAATGTCTGGAGAGTATTCAGTAAACAGTTTTTTTCTTCATTTTGGCATGCCTTGGGTTAGTTTTGGTTAGTTGTTGTTGGTTCGCGGATTTAAGTAACGTGTAATAGTAGACATTCTAAAATAGTAAGCAAACGTTTCGATTCTGATTGGCTGTTTGCAGTTCGGTATGCTTTGTCTAGCGCGCTTTGAATCGTTTAAAAGAAATCGCGAATATAAATCGTGAAGCGATGCTTGGCTTATATCGATGGACGCCCGCGCTCGGTGCGTCTTTCCTATGTGCGCCTCCTACTGAATGTACATAAAGAAATCGCACATCGATGCTTTGCTCGCGGCTTGCATCTTGACGCCACGCTCCACTATGTTTGTACCTTTTTAGACGTCCCCCAAGGCAAAGCTCTCCCCATCATATCGAACATCAACACTATCATGGCAGAAGTCAAGTTTCATCACCGTGATATTCGTAAAATCCTTAAAGAACTAGATACGCAAAAGGCATCAGGACCGGACGGAATACCTGCCATCGTGTTAAAGAACTGCGCCAACGAACGTTTTTTCCAGGCTTTTTTCTCTGTCTTACGGAAATGGGATTTACCCATCTTTTTGGAAAGTCGCTCGAGTTCAACCTGTTCCAAAAAAAGGGAAAAAAACCACGCCCTCAAACTATCGCCCAATTGCCTTGGTTCCAATAATCTCCAAAGTTATGAACCGTGTACTACTTATGTACCTAGAGAACAACAAAATAGTACTACACAAGTACCTCGAGAACAACAGAATAGTACTACTCAAGTACCTCGAGAACAACAGAATAATCAGCGGCTTTCGCAAAGAGAGATCGACAGGGGATATATTGGCCCATGTCACACATATATGGAGTGGGGCAATTGAGAACTACGGAGAGTCTCGAGCGATTGCGTTGGATATTTCGAAGGCATTCGACAGAGTTTGGCATGACGGACTGCTCAACAAACTACCGTCTTTCGGACTGCCAGCCTTTCTCTGCAGCTGGATTGCCAGTTTCCTCAAGAACAGATCTCTGCACGGTGCATTTGATGGACACATCTCAGAAACATTCACCATTAACGCGGGCGTGCTTCGGGGCGCAATACTTTCACCAACTCTGTTCCTCATGTATATTAATGACCTGCTGATCGACCGCAGCAGTTGCTCTTGTTCTACAAAGCGCAAATAAGACCGTGTTTAGAATATTGCTCAGACATCGAGGGTGCCGCACCAAAGCACACCCTAAAGATGCTGGATTCCATTCAGAAGAGAGCTGTGCGTCTTGTCGGCGACCCGTAGTTGACCTGGAATCTGGATAGTCTGGAACACCGCAGACATGTGGCCGAGATGTCCCTGTTTTACAGATACTTTCACGGAAGATGTTCCCAGGATTTGGCCCGCCCCATCCCGCCCCTGGCAACGCCTGCCAGACAGTCACGACAGATGGCAAGAGCGCACCAGTTCGCCGTACAACTGGAAACACCTAGAATATCGCTTTACAAGAACTCCTTTGTCTGGCGCACTGCATCGCTGTGGAACTCATTCCCAGGACATCTGTTTCCCCCCTATAATTACAACCTACAACTATTCAAGAACCGTGTCAATCAACATCTACGCGCACACACCGCTCGTCGAGCGCTATAGGATCTCCCTTGGCTGTGCCACTACCATAAAAAAAAAACCGAAAAGAATATTCTAATCTGATTTAATTTGGCCGAGTAGGGATACTTCAAACTTAGCCATTTTTTGGACGTACCGGCACAGTTTATAACGCTTCGGTATGATATAAATTATTGTGGCAGCCGTTCACGTGTGGAGAAATTTATATCACACTTATTTAAAGAGTACATAAAACCACGGCCTCACAATTTTACTGCAAGCGGCCCCATACAACCTCGCGCTGACACTGCCAATCAAAAATCTAGAGCATTA
This sequence comes from Pissodes strobi, assembly GCA_016904865.1. NCBI lineage: Eukaryota > Metazoa > Arthropoda > Insecta > Coleoptera > Curculionidae > Pissodes > Pissodes strobi. The sequence goes on from JAEQML010081934.1 coordinate 10,682, forward strand.
AGTAATCTTCGTCTTCAAATTTAGTTATCTGGTCCGAGTCTCTTGTAGGTACACCTACTTTTTAAGTTAATTATGGCTGAGAACGCAGCCTCTTTTCCGACACTGATCAGTTTTCTCGTCTAAATATTCTATTATCTCCTCAGAATCTGTACGCAGTTCTTAAAGAGTTGAATGGTATAGTCAGGATTCTTCGTCATTCATGTTTGTTTAGCCCGTGTTTTATAAATATTTTTGATGTTTTTTTTTTATGGCAGTGGCACACATACTAAAGGGAGATCCCGAGGGCGATCCTATGGCGCTCGACGAGCGGTGTGTGTGCGAAGATGTTGATTG
>JAEQML010081935.1:0-11013 GCA_016904865.1 Pissodes strobi
GACATTGTTCACAACCAAGGTTTAAGGATTGCACTCGGTTGCATGCGCTCTACCCCAACAAACGCTCTTATCGGAGGCCTCAAGCTTTGACCTAGAATATAGAAGAAAATGGTTAGCGGTGAAGTTTCTGGCAAAAGTAGTATGCATCTGTAACCATCCTTTGATTACAATGTTAATGCATTATAGGGAGTTTTGTTGCAGAAATGTGGGGTTTTGGAAAAATAGGGACTCACCATATTTAATTCAAGCACTTAATTATTGGTTACCATATCTCAATAAAATATATAAAAGTAATACCTATCCCACATTTGAAATTGAATTTGAAAACCAAGTTAGAAAAATAAGAATTTTAAATTTACCTTTAAAAAAAAATGATATAGCAATTAAGGAGCAATTTTTGTGTAACACAGAAAAATATAGACTGTTATGGACCTTTGTTTACTCTGATGCATCAAAGAACTCCACAAGGGTGGGTTACGGGGTACACATTCCGGGAATAAAATATAATTATTCAGCTAGACTTCCGGGGGAACTTTGTATTTGTTCTGCTGAGATGGTGGCTATCTCTGAAGCAGCAAGAACAGTTTTACAAAAAAAACATTACAAAAGCTATCATTTTCACAGATTCATTAAGCGCAATCAAAAAACTAAATAAGTGTAAAATTGAGACAAACACAGATTATATTACTTTACGTACAAAAAGATTGCTTCTAGAAGCTAATGACAGTGGTACTGATATAATGATTGCGTGGATCCCAGGACATGCAAACATACCAGGTAATGAGACCGTAGATAAACTAGCAAATATAGGTAGGAATTTAAATGTCCCGCGAAAAATTGATCTGGATAAACAGGAAATAACTCCAATACTCAAAAAAAAAATTATACAAGATTTTAATATTGAATGGAAGTGTTCCCTAAGAAACAAAGGTAAGTGGTATGCAGAAATAGTAAAAGATTTCCCCAAAACTCCTTGGTTCAATAAATTCGATTTTATAGACAGACGACACATATCTACAATAATTAGAATGAGAGTAGGTCATTGTTTGACGGGTAGCCATCTATACAGGATTGGCATAAGGGATAATCCCAATTGTGAATGTGGTCAATTGGAAGACTTAGAACATATTTTTCTGCAATGCCCTATAAACATGTTGCCAGGTCTTAACATGTATGAAGAATTCAGAAAGCTGGGATCGTCTGTTCCCCTAAACATTAGAACCATTTTATCCAATTTGAACTTGGGAACAATTAAATTAATTAATCATTTCCTGAATATTAATAAAATTAAATTGTAATTTTTGTTTCCAGACAACTCATCAAATTCGTATCCTATCCTAGAAGACGCAGGTCCAAATTTGAGCTCCTTTGCTGTGCGGGAGCGCGTAGATTGTGACGTACCCTCCATTGTTGTGTTTGTTACATACTAACTGTTCTCCTATAAACGTTCAGAATCTAACATATAAATAGTACTATAATTAATAATAAAGTTTCCTCCACAGCACTTAGTTTTAAAAGTCAGTGGTCGTGGCATGGTTTAGAGCCAGACAAAGTCACGGTCACCCCTAATGAGCTGGCGAATTGCCCGCAAGGAGCAGAGCCAAAAATCAATCAAACAAACAAACAACAAATTCATGGTTGTCCGATCTTACCTGGGACTGGAAGTGTTCCATGATACAAATTGTATCATGGGAGTGTTCGTAGCGTAGTTAATTTTCTATTTCTAGTAATTCTAGTGCGGTTATTAGCTTTGAATCTTTGCATTGATTGATTATTCATCATGGACAGGTAAAAATAGTAACACACTTTAATTTCTTTAGGTACCATTTTTATATATTTTTTAAAGATTCGTAATAAGAACGTCTAAAAAGCGTGACGAAGAAGATGTTAACAAGGATGCAAAAAAAACCGTGTGCACTATGTGCGCATATCAGAAGTGAAATTTCTTAAACTTCAACGCCCTAGCCTCGGATTTGGTTAAAAAGTAGTGTTTTTTTAAATATACCACTCAATTAACAAAAAGGGAAGGCCTAAATGAAAAGAAACTATTCTTCATAAAAGTTTCGCTTATGTCTTGACAAGGTAATAGAGCAAATCCCATATTTTTATCTTGTAAACTAACAAGGATATCACAATAACAATATTCTCATATTTTTCTCCCGCCAGGTCGTGTCGCTCGCAAGAAGTTTCACTTCAAAAATAAAACGTAATTCTATTGTACCAAGTACAAGTATAGTTATATTGCTTATAATACTAGTTCTAATTTAAGTGGACAACACTCGGAACAACCTGAACTAATAGATATAGGCATCTCTGATAAATCTGATAGCGAGACTGACCTTCTCCCTGAGCCAATAATAAAAAATAAAACAAAAAAAAAAGATTTACAAACAAAAATTCAAAGAAAGCTGGAAAGGGACATTTAAGTGGATTGACCAGCATGAGAGTGGCAGTTTTTTTGCAATGTATGTCATATGGTTTTAAAGGGCGGTGTGACACATTTTGAAAGGCACCAAAATAAACATGCAAAAACCTGAAGAGACACCATCCGTTTTCTGTCATCAGATGGCGCTAAACTGGCAGATTGTGCTAACGGTTAAATGAATTTTGTATCATAGATAAAAAATATTAAATTAATTTTTTTTTATTTATTTTGATCATCGGACACGTACACACAACTTAAAATCTTTTATTAAACAAAATTTGCAAAATATAATGACATTTTTTATGGCGAAAATTACGGATTGCCCCCTATACATTTGTAGCACGCCACGGAAAAAACAATCTATTACAATTTTCAGAAATCTATTACTTTTTAGCAATCGATCTGTTACCCTAAATCAAAGTCATGTGTTAACACTGCCATGATCTAACCATTGCATCGAGAAAGTAATAATTACTTTCTAGATGAACCACTGCGCCACGAGACCCGCTGAAAGCAATTCCTTGGACTATAGACCTCTTTTGTGAGAATGATTAAAGAAATGTGTTTATGATCAACACCACCTGATGCGCGCACAAGCCCAGGACTCGTGTAGATGAACGAGAATAAAATATTTAAATATTTGCGTACGGCACCGAAAATATTCCGAGATTCCGACTGACTGGCTTCTCGACATGGTTTTACCGAACTGACCAATAGCGGTGATGCAAAAAGTAAATATGGCAATATCACGAATCTTTTTGCCGGCCTATAGAAGGTTTATAGGTCTATTCACATAACAGTGCAATCAAATTTCTTCTATTCATTAGAAAAGTTCAAAACCTCTGCATAGCAGTGTTGTCATAAAGGTTTGCGCCATTTGTTATTTTCAATGGTGTATGGCTAATATTCATCCAATTGCATATATAATGTGTTTAATGCTTTCTATAGAAGGTTAAACGCCTATTCCCGTAACAGTACAATCAAATTCCTTCCATTCATTCGAAAAGTTCAAAACTCTTTTGCTCTGCAAATCGAAAGGCTGTCGCAAAGGTTTGCGCCATTTGCTGTGATGTAAGTCTAATATTCCTCCAATTATTTCTTGAGCAAAGTTCTTTGGAAACAATTTCTCATCTTCGATAATATGGGCGAATCCCTCGTCCATTACAAAGCTCACTGAAAAGTATGGAAGTTCCTTAGGAATAGCTTTCCTAACATCTCGGCCTTTAAGGGATACAAGTTTCTTGTTATGGGCCCATTCGTATTCCGATTCTTCTATGGCTTTCTTGAAGTAAATAGGTGCCATACCCCCTGCTTCTTTTGACAGTGGTACACACTCTAAAACCATGTGAGGAAACCTGTGAATGCAAACAATTTTAATAATTATAAGTATTCCCCATCCAGCTATCAGAATTATTAGTTGTTTAGGAAAATTCAACTCGCAACTTTTTGAAATTAAGAAATGTCAAAAATCTATAATTTTTGGTGATAATTGTGTTCATATCATATAACTATGATATGAATGTCCTTAACAATTCGTTGCATACTGTTCTAAGGCTAGAAAATTCAAGATAATCCCCTTCTGAACTGTATGTTTCATAACCCACTTTGTTAAAAAATATATTTTGCTTCAACTGTGGGAAAAACCATTTGGGAAACCGTACAAAGCCATTATAAAATTATAAATATAAATATATAAAATCATCATCTTAACCCAGAAAGTCATTAGATTGATTATTAAAGGAATTATCTAATTTTTGAAGATTATATAGCTAATAAAAATAAATTATAAGATATCCCTCAAAAAGAAAAATTGCCCAAACAAAACGTAATTAAAAATTTGAAAGCGATTTTGGACGGCGGTAGTCGACGTGGAGCGCTACTAAATATTCATACTAAAATAACAATATGCATACCTATGGAAGCCGGTAGCGATTTCAAAGAAAATGGGCTCTTGTTCCTTGGACTGAAATAGCCGTATCAATGCTTTTCTGAAGTCTTTTATTTCATTCCACTCATTTTCATCAAGTTGTGTGACTGAAGATACATGTCTTATAGGGATTAGAAGGCAGTGACCTTCTAATAGTGGCTCATTGGCAGGCACACCAAGGTATATATACTCTCCCATGGAAACAATCAAATGCTTTTGCATGGCAGCTGATTGAATGCATTTGGAACAGTTGTCCAGACTATCAGACATCTTTTTGTGTTCATTGATAGCCTTGCTACGATTAGACTCGTCTATTTTGGAATCAGATTTCTTGTTCCTTATATTGTCAGCAAAGAAATCGTCTAAATCGTCATTTTTGCGAATATTTGCAGCACTTTTCATGAATTCACTATCCTGGTAGTTGGATGAACTGAATTTCTCGTTCTCAAACATTTGTTTAAGGGAGTATTTATCATCGTCGGGGAAGTACCTAACTCTTTGTTGGTCTTTGTGTGTCTCCATTGCTTTTTTCCGATGCTTCCTGCTGCGCGAGTCTTCTTCATATTCGTGTTGCAACGTCAGCGGTTTGCAACGTCCCTGGCTAGTTTGAGTAAGCAGTACCTCCATGTCGTCTATCTTAGCTTCTGCTAATGCTTTCCTGCCACTTTCTAGTTTATCCTTTAATTCTTTAACCAATTTTTCATCACCCATTATCTCGGCTTTTAGTAATTTTCCCGCAAGAAGATTCAATTTTTGTTCTCCCAATGGTTCGTTAGCCTGTGACTGGTCAACATTAGATTTTTCTTCTTTCTGACCAGTATTGCTGTTCATTCGGGCACTGTATGTAATCGAACCGTTGGCTCTATTAGCGTCAATTTTTGCGCTACTTGATTCTGGAACCTCAGATTTGCTTATTCTCCAACCAGACTGGGTCTGACTTTTTCTACTCATACCACGCCTGTTAAGAGAAAAATAATGTAATTACTAATCTACATATTATATACAAATAAATACACCTAAAGTTGATTCGAACCAGCATGTGTTTGGTTTAGAAATTTGTTCGGCATTAAGGTTGTCGTGCACTAGTCCGTTCCATCCCGTCACGTCGACGGCGGTCAAAGGTCGGCGATTAAATGTACCATCGCGCACCTTACACCTTAGGACGAACGGGCGCTAGATTAACTTTTATGAACGGATCGGACAAGTGCGGGACCACTATTATAGATACTGATGCAACATTGTAAATAAATACAGATAAATAATACATCATATTCCTTGGACTAACTAAAGGAATTATATAACCATAAAAGGAATAAAACGTTAATTCATTTAAAAATAACTAAAAATGTGGTTTCAAATCTGTCAACTGGCACAAATGGTGATCTATTGCAGGAATTCAGTGGCAGTACCGAGATGGCAGATGATATCGTTTTTTGCACTAATGATGAACCTGCTGTTAATGAAATCTTAAATAAGTCTTTGAATTTTCAGAACCCAAACGACATAACAGAAATAACTTAACGAAAATAAAGGTTTATTATCAAAATTGCAGGGGTGTAAAAACAAAATTAGAAGTACTTAAATTGAATTTATTAAATCATGATAGCGATATAATTGCACTAACAGAGACATGGTTAAACTGTTCTGTAAAGAACAATGAATTTAATATAGATAAAACAATATTTCGAAAGGATAGAGATCAAATACTTACGGGTAAAAAACAAGGTGGGGGTGTTTTATTAGCTTTAAATAACAAATTTGTAGCAATGCAATGTGATATATTCGATGATGAACTTGAAGCTTTGTGTGTTAAAATTAGCCTTGATCAGAGAGAATTTGTGTACATTGTGGTTGTCTACTTTGTACCTGGATGTAGTGTGGATGTTTACCACCGATTTTATAATTGTATTGAAACTAACCTTTTTGACTGTAAATGTTTAATTTTAGGGGATTTTAATTTTCGTGGCCTCGTATTGAATGTTCGTAACGTCCCTATATGTGATTTTGCCAGCTTTTTAGAGTTTACTAATTTTTTACAGATTAACGATGTACGTAATGTTTTTAATATTATGTTAGATCTAGTTATAGTAAGCCCCCATTTACAGGGCTCATTGGTGAGGCCTGGGGATGACCCATTGTTGCCTGTTGACCAGTTCCATCCTGTATTATCAATTGAAGTAAATATACATAATAAGTTCGAGGAGTGTGAACAAATAATTAACGAAAAATTTAATTTTAAAAAAGCAAACTTTGAAAAGATGTACATGTTATTTCAAAGCCAAAACTGGAATAGTATTTATGATTGTTATGATGTTGATGAATGTGTGAGTAATTTTTGTCAAATTCTTAATAATATCTTCTTGGAATGTGTACCTATGTCAACCCAAGTTGGGAAAGTCTTTCCTGTGTGGTACAATGGTCAAATCATTAAAATGATTAAAACTAAGGAAAAATTTTTAAGTAAATTCAAAAAAACTAACCCTAGTTTTTGGGGTGTTAAATATAAAGAGATTAGGAAAAAAATCAAGTCAAATATAAAACAATCTTACATAGAATATAAAAGGAAAGCTGAATCAAGTATGTACACAGATCCTAAATATTTCTGGTCTTATATCCGTAATTTAAAAAATGATGACGGTATACCTGCCCAAATGTATTATAACAATCATTCTGTAAATGGCACCAAAAATATTGCAAATTTGTTCGCCCAGTATTTTTGTTCCACGTTTTCAACCGATATACCTCCGTCTCATGAGAAGGAATGTTCCAAGGATTTCTTTTGTTATAGACCAATCACAGAGACAGAAATTAAAAATGCCATTAAAAAATTGAAGGGAAACAAATCCATTGGACCTGATGGGATTCCTGGATATATTGTTAAGGGATGTAGTGATTTCTTGGTAACGCCTCTTTCGCACATTTTTAACTTATGTTTACAAACTTCAACTTATCCTAAAGAGTGGCGTATAAGTAAGGTCATACCAATATTAAAAAAAGGGGCCAGGAATGAAGTGAAAAATTATCGACCGGTTACTATATTAAATAGTGCATCTAAAGTTTTTGAAATTGTCCTGTTTGATCGATTGTATGAGGAGGTTAAGTATATTATATCCGAAAGTCAACATGGTTTTTTATCTAAAAAATCTACATTAACTAACTTAATAACTTTTTGCCAATATGTACACAATGCTTTTAATAAAAAAAAGCAGGTTGATGTAATCTACACCGACATGGAGAAGGCTTTTGATAAAGTCAAACATAGCCATATAGTGAGATCTCTCTATGAGAGTAATGTGACAAATATTTTAATCAAAATACTTATATCTTATTTAACTGATAGGCAACAATATGTTGAGGTCAAGGGTGCTAGGTCTAATCTTTATGCTAGTACGTCAGGGGTTCCCCAAGGATCAAATTTGGGACCTCTGCTGTTTCTGATTGCTATAAATGCCATATTATGTTCTGTGGGTAATTCAAAGGCCTTACTTTTTGCTGATGACCTTAAAATCTACATGGAAATTACTTCCTTGGAGGATTGCTTCTGTTTGCAAAGAAATCTGGAATGTGTGGTGAGCTGGTGTAAATTGCATCATTTTAGTTTTAGTGAAAATAAGTGTTCCTCTATGTCTTTAACTCTTAATAAAAACGTAATTAAATATGCTTACACTATTAATGGTACGCAACTACAGGACTGCAAGCACGAAAAAGATTTGGGTGTCATGGTGGACTGTAATCTGGCTTTTACGGATCACATTGTGGATATGGTTAATAGGGCACATAAAACGATGGGATTTGTCATCAGGTCTACCAAGGGTTTCAGTGTTGAGTGTTGTATAAAATTGTTTGACAGTCTGGTGTTGCCGGTGTTGGAGTATTGTTGCATTATATGGTCTCCACAATATGAGGTGTGGACTGAGACCATTGAGGGCGTGCAACGTAAATTCCTAAAATACATGTTTTTTAAAAAGTATGGATATTATCCGAACCAAGGATTCAACCATCTGTTATTATTACAGGAATTCAACAGGCTATCTTTGGAGAATCGTCACACCAAAACCTGTCTCGTATATATGTATAAAATTTTAACCAACAAAATTAACTCTCCAGAAATACTTTCCATGCTTCCGTTTTTTGCAAACACTAATAACACCAGACAGAGAAAGACTTTTAATTTGGACTTTCCTAGGACGAATATTTTTAAAAATTCACCCATTTACAAAATGTGCAACTTCTTTAATATTTATGCCGGTGACTTGGACCTAGATTTAATTAGTTTAAAGAGGTTTTCAAAACTGATAAATGATAGATTGTACGCCTCTCAGATTCAATCATTAGCTTTATAACTTGATCTGTTTCTGGGTTAGATTATCACTATTTTTTTTACTATTGTTCATTCTGATATTTGTGGATGGATAATGCATCATGCAAATGAATTGAGAGTTGACTTGTTTAACACCTCCTTGTGCTCCCTTAGGGCAGCACTTAATAGTCAATAGATTGCTAGCCTAGCCTTTTACATAATTTAGTGGTCCATTGTTGTTTTTGTAGTTAGTGTATAGTTTGTAACTTTATAGCTCGTTTGCCATTTATATATTGTGTACTTAATTTTTTTTAACATTTTATTCTTAGACTAGACTAATAATTAATTTTTGTAAAATTGACTTTTTGTAAAATTGGGATATTCCCGTTGATAAATAAATAAATAAATAAATAAATAAATAAATAAGCTATATTGGTGTATTTACTTTATTCAAATTTATTAGATGTTAGTATTAGAATGGTATCTGTAATTGGCCTTTTGGCTGTTGATGCTGTTATTATGAATAAATAAATAAATAAATAAATAAACTTCTTCAAGTTCAAATACATAATGTTTGAAGGTATACCCGCAGCCAGAGCAAAAGAACATTAACAATACCTGGAAGAACTATTATCTGCGTCATCATCTCTTGGTTTTTGAAACTTGGGCAAACCATCTCCACCATTTTTCCAATACGGATTTAGTTCCCTTGAACACTTGTATTGTTCCAATTCCATTTGCTTTGTCTTTTCTTCTTCATTTCGTATTTTATTTCCTTTATCTTTTGAATATGCAGGAAAACTATCCGACAAGTTCATCCAGTCTTCCCTTTTGTTCACAGTTTGTTCATTATTCGATATTTTAGTACTACTGCATTGTCTATCTGTAGATGTATTAATTTTCCTTTTACTTACATATTCGTTTAAAAAAGAACTGCTGTTTCTTTTGTTATTTTTATTCGTTTTTGTTTCTTTCCTAACAGTACTGTCACTATCAGAACTACTGCTATCACTACTTTTACTTTTGACGCTCCGACTTTTCCCTTTGCTAATAGTTTTTTCATGTGAAGATTCACTTGAAATGCAGTTATACCTCTTTCTTTTAGGTGAACAGTTCTTTCGTTTTTCAATCAACTCGGCTTCTACCCATTCGTCTTCTGACGAATTATGATCATTTTGCTTGTGTGAATGTTTTTTGTATTTCTTGGATTGTGTACTGTGCTTTCCCTAAAAATATATGACATTACAATAAAAACGCTGTTAAAATCATACTCATATTTTCACATAATTAAGAAATTGACGATCAAGCTGAAATTACAAATTCAGAACAAAATACCCAATATAACAAATTGTCCGTAACAAAATTAAATAAAGTCGAAATATTTTGCACAGTGTTAAAAACTGAATACTGATTATTTTTACATTAAAATAGAATTATTACTAGAATTACTTTCCAATGCATCAAATGCTTCAAGAAAGTGAGACAAATTAAAGTTATTGTCACCAATATTATTGATTTTTTAATTTCTCTCATTTAATTGGCCTAAAGGCACATCTTCACATAATTCAGCAAAATATTTACCAGTCCTATATTTAGATATTTATGTGCTGTTAAAGTTCATTCATATAGGTATGTGGAATTTGAATTTAGATCCTAGAATGAACATGCTACAGTGAAGCTAAATCATATGTTGATTTTATCTAGGCCAATGTCTGCTATTTTGTCTGTTTAAAATTCCAGCTCTGCTAATAAAACTCTCTCGTCTGACGATATAACTTTTTGAAAAAATTTAAGTTGATATCTAAGTTTTGAAGGTACCAATGACAAAAATTTAAACGTCGCTGTACATCCCCAGGATGTAAAGTATGAACTAATTTAAATCAATACGGTTTACGATATTTTATGCAGTATTTCTTGGAATCTGATTTTTAGCATTCCTACTTGTTCTTCAATCTTTCTGTAGGAAGATGTAGGTATGTTTTCTACACTTGGCCAAACATTAATTTTTCCAGAATTCCTATTGACGTTTGTTATAATTTTGAGTGAGGTTTTCTAAAGGATTCAAAAGTTATAAGCTTTGCATCAAATTGTGTCAATTCTAAGGAATATGGTTTCTCTCCTCGACCACCCACGCAACATTAAAGTTTAAAATTAAATAATTCGATTTAAGTGCTAGAAATAAAAAATAACAATAAGGTGTTATATATAGGCGACTAAGGACAGAGAGTAGAATATACTAGCTTACATTACTTCAAGATTTTCATTAATATTTAAATATACTACTTTCATTTTGGACTCCCAAGGACTCCGTAATGATTCAAGTGAACAAACATTTCTGGTCACACCAGTCAAGGGTTAAAA
>JAEQML010081936.1:0-11013 GCA_016904865.1 Pissodes strobi
AAAACACAACGACAAAAGTGCAACTTTCGAAGATCTTCCTCCCGATAGTTTCGTCCTTTCGGGACTCATCAGACGACCGTTTGTGGGCTTTCACGCACGAGAACCTGACTATCTTTGAATATTATTGATACCCTGATGCACCTACCAGAAAGAATACGTTGATCAGCCATCACTCGAACCGAAAATGCTGCATCGTCTGGGCAAGCCCCGTGTTGGGCTATATGTGAGAAGACTGGATCAGCAGAAACAGCTTCTCTGAGAGCTAATACCTCTACCGTATAATTGTTAAGAGATTACGCAAGTAATCGCCTCAGGAATGGAAGCATACATCCCACATTCCATCAAGTTACCTTCAAAAGGAAAGCCCTGGTTCGACAGAAGATGCGAAAGAGCTGTAGGTAGGAAACAGCAAGCCTACAAGTACTGGCAGCAAAATCAGACTGATGAAAAACGCAAGTATTTTGTCGAAGCGAGAAATGAATGCAAACATGTGATCGACGAAACTAAGAACAAACACAATCAAAGGATCAGGAATGAACTTTTGCAATGCCCCAGTGGCTCCAGGAATTTCTGGTCGGTAGCAAAGGCAGTAAGTAGTAACTTTACAAAAACGTCTCTGCCACCTTTGACAGACGAACGTGACATCACGGCGACCACAGCAAAGGAAAAAGCAAACATGCTCGCCAGAACGTTTTCATCGCACTCTACCTTAGACGTCCCCCAAGGCATGGCTCTCCCCACCATATTAAACATCAACACTACCATGGCAGAAGTCAAGTTTCATCACCGTGATATTCGTAAAATCCTTAAAAAACTAGATACGCAAAAGGCGTCAGGACCGGACGGAATACCTGCCATCATATTAAAGAACTGCACCAATCAACTAACACCCGTTTTTCCCAAGCTTTTTTCTCTGTTTTACCGAAAAGGGATTTACTCATCTTCTTGGAAAGTCGCAGTCTATCCCAAAAAAGGCAAAAAAACCACACCCTCAAACTATCGCCCAATTGCCTAGCTTCCAATAATCTCCAAAGTTATGGAACGTGTAGTCAATCAGCAACTACTCAAGTACCTCAAGAACAGAATAATCAGCGATAACCAATACGGCTTTCGCAAAGAGAGATCGACAGGAGATATATTGGCGTATGTCACTCATATATGGTGTAAGGCAATTAAGAACTACAGAGAGTATCGAGCAATTGCGTTGGATATTTCGAAGGTATTCGACAGAAATTGGCATGACGGATTCCTCAACAAACTGCCGCCCTTTGGCCTGCCGCCTTCTTTCTACATATAGCTTGCCAGATTCCTTATAATCCTATCTCTGCACATTGCAGTTGATGGACACATCTACACATTCACCATTAACGCGGGCGTGCTTCAGGGCGCAATACTTTCAACAACTCTGTTCCTCATATATAATATTAATGACCTACTGACCGAAACGAATAAAGCTGTTTACAGTTTTGCAGATGACATTACCCTTGTGTCCCAAGTTAGATCAGAAAAACCGTTATCTTCGACTGAGACTTATCACCGCAGATAGGAGCAGATTACAGCCATTAATCAAGACCTGGAGAAAGTTCAAACTTGGGGCGACAGAAATTTGGTCTAATTCAATGCAACAAAGACCCAAGCAGTCACATTTACGAAGAGGACCAATACGGCGGGCCCTGACATCATTATAGCACGATCGACCATTCCTTCATCCTCGTCAATCGGACTACTGGGTGTCTCGGTCAACAGCAATATGTCCTGGCATGACTACGTTGCTAACATCGCAAAATCAGCCTCCCAGAGGCTTGGGGTGCTATTACGCAACAAAAAACTGTATACACCGCAGCAGTTGCTCTTGCTCTACAAAACGCAAATAAGACCGTGCTTAGAATATTGCTCAAACATTTGGGGTGCCGCACCAAAGCACACCCTAAAGTTGCTCGACTACATTCAGAAGAGAACTGTGCGTCTTTTCGGCGACCCGGAGTCATATTTCCGGAAGCATATTTCCGTTTCCTATTCGGCTAGCGCAACAGAGTGCGCTAATCGTGTAGGAAACGAATATCTCCATTCCCTAAGGGGTTAACGCACTGATTTGGGCACCTGGAATACGCTGTTATTTAATATTTTATTTTTCGCATGGACCTCCGCTCGCGTCGCTCGCTACGGGGGCTCACGAAAAGAAGATTACCAGGTGCTAATCCAAACTAACCCAAGACATTCCTAAATCAAGAAACGTTTAGAAACTGAACCTAAAAAAAAATAAAAAACAACAACGGGGTTTGAACCCGGACCACCAATAGCCGCCGAATTGAGACCTAACCATCTAGACCTCTCGACCACGAAGACTCTTGCCGCAAATTGATTGAATCGCGAAGACATTACGCGATTAGGTGCGTTAACTAGTTAGGGGACGGAGATGCAGGTTTCGCATCCGTTAGCGCACTCGGTTGCGCTAGCCGAATAGGAATCATAAAAATGCGACCTGCAATATGGATAGTCTGGAACACCGCAGACATGTGGCCGAGATGTCTCTGTTTAATAGATACTTTCACGGCAGATGTTTCCAGGATTTGGCCCGCCCCTGACAACTCTTGTCAGACAGACAAGACAGATGGCAAGAGCGCACTAGTTCGCCGTACAACTGAAATCACCTAGAACATCGCTTTACAAGAACTCCTTTGTCTGGCGCACTGCATCACTATGGAACTCATTCCCTGGACATCTGTTCCCCCCTAATTACAACCTACAACTATTCAAGAACCGTGTCAGTCAACATCTTCGCACACACACCGCTCGTCGAGCGCCACAGGATCGCCCTTTAGTGTGTGTCCCACTGCTATAAAAAAATGGCCTATATAATGATACAACTACGCTTGGGTGTTTCTAATTTTCATGAAGCTATGGATAATGAAAAGTCTGCCTCTTAACTTGCTTTGTTTTTCCTATGATTCTTTTTGTTGAAGTGATAAGGTCAAAATGTCCATATCTACTTAACTTTGGTATCAATCTACAAGTTTTCAATGTTATTTAATACTAAAAATAAGATTACAACTGGATTATTGGCGCAGTAATAATTTGTCCTATTCTAAAAAATACTTTTATTTAAAAATGAGTACGAAGTAATAAACCTATAAAATAGCGAGGTGTGTCTCTAAGACGGTCTGATCTTTCTGTTGTGGCTTTTTCCTGACGGGTTATTTACAAAGTCGATTTATAGTACTCAACTTCGTATCCCAGAGGATCTACTTTTAAGCCCTACTCTAGACAATTACGAGCATCCTCAGTAATAACTTTAAATATGCTGCATAGAATCGCACAACCATTTTGCACAATTTTTATAAATATAAGTAGAGCCCACTGAACCAATTCCTAATGATTTTCTATTCCTATGCAAGGACCGATACTGTAAAGTCTTAAGTTAATTTGTTTACTAATGTAAGAAGGTAATATTTTAATTTGTCACAAATTGTGATATTTTATATTATGAGTTTAGTAAATCATATTTATTCTTATTATTTAAAAATACGTATCGACTATTGCATGTTTGCGAAAGGTTCAAAATATGGTTAATTAAATGAAAAAAGGTAGAGGATTTCATTAAAAAAAAAAAAACATAAATCTGTTTTGTATTTTAGAAAATTGCTTTGTAGACATAAATTAACTATGCTACTGAATTCTAATTAAAAATAGCATTGAAACCCCAAACTAACCCAAACTAACCCCTGTATCTTAAAAACTAGAACTAATAACAAAATTCTGTTTCTGGAATCTTTATTTTTAAGAACCCTTATCTGGACAGATCACTAAGGTGTTACGCAATTGAATTGAGAACAGGACATGTTTTTGCGGATTTTAAGATAAAATTAATTTTAATTAATTTGTTTAGGTAGATACACAGTAATAGACATGAAACCATTTTACGTTACATATGCATTGTAAATACTATACGTATATTAACCGCCCTTTTTGAAAGAATTTAAACTCTCAAACTCACTAAGAATCTGACAAAATTTGAGATACATCTTCACTTCGCGACGTTTTCTATTCTCCAGTAATTTCATGAACATCGTTTCTTTAACCAATCAGATATCTTCTTTATGTCTACAATAATTATTTACACTTGCCCAAGTTTATTATCGGTTTGATTTAGCTTAAAATTATTATATAAAATACCACAAGTGCATAGCTTAATGGTTTAAAACGGTTTCCTTAGTAATTAGTAAGAACATATCGCTTATCTTGAATTAAATCCACGATACCAGCTAGGGCATATTTCGGATAATAATTATTATTACAATAAGCTATTTTTACATCTTTGCAGATTGATTATACAAATGCCAAAATCTACCCAATGGTGATTCGTTACTCGATGTTAAAAAATATGATCAAAGATATTATGTTGCATCCTGATTACATGGAAGTATGCCACGAGGTGGACGTATAGCCAAAATCATTTTCCTAGGGTACACCAAAACGAAGGCAAAGCTGCCGATACTAGAGTTGATATCTGGGTACGTTTTATTTTCCATATTTAAATGTGATTGGAAGAAAATATATACTATAGGTAGGTATGACTATGTAGCCTATCTGACAGTATCATTGAAAAATTTATGTATGCTCTGCATGCATACTAGCATATATTTTAGACATTAATAATAACATAAATTTGAAGTGATGTATTATGTTCAATTAGTACCATTCAATTTTTAGATCTCGTAGTGTTGGTTATTATTTATCTTTATAACAATACCCGCACAGGGAATCAGAATTCCATAGTTTTGTCTGACCACATATAGGAACAAAATGTAATATTTATTTATTATTTATTTAATTAAGGCTAGACATTCTGACATCTACTAATTAATATTAGACGTGTTATTATTACGTGACTCTCTTTTGTTTGGTATCGCTTTCTGTAATTCACAGAAAGTTTTTTTTACTGTTATTCTGACATAAGTCTTTCACTATATGTATCCTTGCAGGCATTTTTATTTTTCAGGATCTACGATATTTTGATGACAGTATCGTAATTAAAAACAAACAAAAATGTATATATTGCCGTATTGCGAAATGTCCGAAACGAACAATTTCTCGGTAATTCTAATTTATTTGCAACTACGATACTGATGTCAAAAATTTATAGATCTCTAAAAATTACGCCGGAGGAAGAGCAATAAATCGGAATTTCTGTAAGAGACCAATACAAGGCAAAGCCGAGACCCATCATTAGTAACGAATTTACTTCATTTCTTCTTTACGTCGCAAATTTCAAGGATATGAGATTTTATTTTATCCGGGTTTTAATAACTATATAATTGTGAGGTTTTAAATGCAGCTTGATCTACGGATCTTAACCGTTACGTCATCATCAATATTCATCTGATTAACATAAATTGGTTCAGCTGGATAGCCATCGGTTATAGGATTATTGATGATGACGTAACTGCCAAGATCCATAATGAATTAATTAATGATAACATAACGCCGCTTGTCTTTCGCAAATTATGGAATATGAATATAATTTAGATATCTTTTGGCCAATGTATTAACCAGATATCCGAGATAACCCAGATCAGATGCGCATGAATATCGTGTTGGGTCTCAATGACCTCGCGGCGTTGAACTTGCATTACCTGCACCATCGCTTAGCAATGGTTATTTGAAGGTATGTGAAAAGAATGCCCGCACCAATGAAGTTCTAATATTTAATGTGGAGGCAAATTATATTAATCTAGATAAAAAATGTTGATTTTTTGCGAAATAGCAAAAAAAATAAAAAGCGTTGTTTTCACAAAAATAAACACTTTATTTGTTACATTTTCATAAGTATGTAAGTAAAACGTTTATTATTAATCTATATCTTTATAACCTATAGAGCTCGAAAGTAAACTGAAAGCTACGTACTACAAATAATGTAAATATAACTAATGGCACATCCTAAAAACCTAAATTTAAATTAAACAAGTATGTATAGCTAAGGTTATAACAGCGATTACAATTAATAGAAATGTTTTCATTTCAGGCATCATTTCAGTCTCATAAAAATGAAGCAATTTTTTCTGACATGTAGGCACTCAAAAGTTACAACGAAGTTGGCGCGATGTCCCTAGTTTACGTCATCATTCTTCGCTAAGCAATGAGGGGTGATTTTCACATTTAATTCTTTGTTCTACGGCTGTTGGGAGTGATACTCAATGGTATTTGGGTTGTAGCTATCGGTGGCACTAACTTAGGCAAATTTGCGAGGGCGCTAGCAGGTTCATTATTTATCTTACACACTTCAATGCACAGAGAATTTAAAAACAAGATATGATTCGGAAAATATTGGGTATACAAACAAAATTTAACTTTTTTTGAAAAGGGTTCAAATGTTTATCTTCTTGTTTGTAAAGTTGAAATTTTTAACAAACTATAATGTAACTAATTTTTTTGGGTATAACTTGTCAATGTTTAATTTAAATGAAAAAAATCGGCAATAGACGTCGTTAATAAATTTTTGGTCTCGCTTTTAGATCTTAATATTATATCTGTAATAGAAAAAAATCCTAATACTCCAAAAAATCTGACATTTTGCTACATATTTTTTGACGTTGAAGTTTTACTTTCTTATCATAAGGCCAAGGTCGGGTATCGTACTACTCGGCTGCCTAATCCAAAATAAATTTGAAGTAAACTATAAGTCATAACTATAAATTTAAAACGAAGGTGACCTAAACTAACATAAAACCAAAGTCAAAATAATGTTTCATAAAAACATAATATACTCGTAAGTAAACTTACCAGTCATCTAATTAACGATACTGAATAAAATAAAACTGAAAACGTAATCATATCAAAACCATTTTACAATACATTAGTTAACACATGAATGATTTCTCACGCGCGCAGAGAAAATATTTATTTTCAGACTCGTAATGAAATATGTTATTGCGTGGAACTATTAAAGTTGTTATATGTACAAAATTAATGATCTTAAAAAACCAGCATACATTACAGGATCTTGGGGTAATTTAAATAATGATTTTTATCCCTACTTCTAGTTGAAGTATGTAAATAGAGACACTTATAACCAGGCATTTTCTAAACCACAAAATTACAAAAGTTTAAATAAATAATATGTTTGAACGCTTAAATATTAATATCAGTTCTCGCACTATAGATATCGCCGCGCGTGCATCACGAATCTAAAATACCAACTGCAGTCTTTGACTATATCCTCGGATGGCTGGCCAACCGAAAGGGGTGGAGCTTAACATAAACTCGTTATGCACGCATAAAATAGGTAATTGCGCATCTGGTGTGGCTTCATCTGAGCGAAAGACATATAAAAACCGGCGCAGTGGATGGTTTATTTTGTGAATGGTTTTTTATTTTTTTTGGTGTAGAGCTTACCTTTATGGTAAGATGTGGGGCTGTTGTTGTGAGATAATAACACAAACAATGAACGGTCATATGCGTGGCGGCTTATTAGAGCGAGGAGCTGTTAAAAATAAGAAAATGTTAAATGCAATAACGCATATTCTAAAAATACTTTTGCAAAAAGCATGTTACTATCCAATTTTTGTTGCCATTTAATTCAGCATGAAGTTCTACAGAATACTTCGTATTTTATTTTTATTTTTTTGATCGCCAGGACGTTACCACATTATTTAATTTTTATAACTCATCATAAAATAGTTTAATCAAATAATAAACCTTAGAGCTGGTTGAATAAGTCCATCGATCCAAAACGTTCATAACATGGCTCGAATTCGAGTCTATGTATGGGGATATCGAAAACTGTAAGAGATACAGTGTCGGTTAAATTAGTGCAAAATTGCGCATTGAGATGACGAACAATGTATTCCTTTTTAATTATTTATTCTATTTTGGCGTAATTTTTAATAGTTTAGGTTAATTAAATTTAACTAAAGTTCGTATTTAAAAAAAATCGATGACCCCTTGAAGACGAAACGTCGGATTCCAAACCCCTCAACAACTTTTTTTTTTAAATACGAACTTTAATTAAATTTAATTAACTTAAGAAAAAAAATAAATCATAGAAAGTCAATTAATACTCTCATATATTAATAACGCCAACTTCATCTGAAAAACGACACAAAAAATAAAGTACGTATTTAAAAAAAGACAGTTGTTGATGCCCACTTGAAGACGCCGGATTCCAAACTGGATACCACCAATAGATAAAGCGGAAAAAGTGGCAAAGCAAAAGCGCAATTCAATTTTAAATTTGTTTTTAAATAAAACCATTTTTTAAAATTTCGGTTTTTTTCTCGGATATCTCCGGAAATACTCGGAATTTTTAAGCTTTCTAAACGGCATATTGTTACACTCCTAAATGCCCAATTTTACCCTAATTTGACCGACACTGTATCTCTTACGGTTTTCGAAAATCCCATACATAGACTCGAATTCGTCTTTTTAACAGCCGTCCCAATCTAGCAATTTCTAATTCAACAGAGCTCTGTTTTTTTTTTTTTTTTTTTTGAATGGAACACCGTGCAAATTAATGCGAATTTTTACACATAATTTGAAGCTCTCAAACTTTCGGTCATAGCTCACATATTTTAGGTTTTAAGTGAAAAATTTGCAAATATGGGCCATAGCTTCCATAATTACCATTATGGCATGAAAAAACCTTGTCTGAAATTTGACTCGTGTTGAATGTTCTATTTGAGTGAAACCATTATCATTTGTTGAGCTTCCATGATTTTTTCTACAGAAGAACTAGTTGATATGGTTTTTGTACTAGACACGAGTGACAGACTTGCCACAAGGTTTTATTAACAAGCGTATCCCGAAAGTAGACAGCCAATAAAAGAGGTGTTCGAAAGATTACTGAATCGTTTGGTTCGAGGAGCGGAAAAGTGGAATATGAGAAAACTGAAAGAGCCAAATCTTCGTATACAGAAAAAAATTAATTAGCTATGTTGCTGAAAGTAATTGAAATTCCCTATGTTTCTCAAAGAACAACTTCAGCAGTTCAAAGAACTTCGCAGGAGCTAAACGACCAGGACTATGCATCCAGAGTTACTTTCCATGAACGGGTTCAACAGGAAATCCAGCAACATAGAATTTTTTTTAAATTTCACATTGTTTACTGATGAAGCTATAAATGGAAGTATCAACAGGCATAATTTCCATTGTTATACTACTAACATGAAGATGCAGCAAGATGGTTACTGAATGCGTTGAGTGGCATAGTTGGAAATTAAATTATTGGCCCTTATTTTTTTGAAGGGGTTAACGGAACAAGTTTATTTGCCATTTTTGCAAAAGAAGTTGCCACACCTAATAAACGACTCGCATCTTTACATCAATGTGTCAATCTGATATTTGTACAATGGAGCTCCAGTCCACCATAGCGCCATAATTATTGAGCATTTGAACAATTAATTTTCTGATAAGTGAATACAAGTAATGGACTTTTATTTATGGTGTTACGTTAAAAGTCAAGTGTATAAGATTCCTCCAGACACAAAAGAAGAATCAAGCACCGTTTGACACGAATTTGTCAGAATATCGGTAACAACGTGTTGAATGGAGTTAGTAGAATGGATACAGATTTGTTTAGATGTTGATGGAACTCATATTGATTATTTATTATAATATTTTCCTCTAATCTGATTCTTGGTTGCTGTTGTTTATTTATTTTCGTTGTTATTTTTATTTTCGATATTAAACCTACGCTCTGATTTTTTGGAAAACTGATTATTTTGCCAACGCGATCGAACAGCGCAGGCAATTATAAACCTTAAAGTTGCAATGGTTAGCAGAATTTACGATATAAATAGTCAAGCGGACCATCAGTCTAGCAGGCTTTTGTCTCTCACCTAATCCGCTCTACTACTGAAGTCCATAGGGACGTGACCATATCCTTATCTTCAGACACAACTCGGACGTACAGTTTACTGGAGGGTACTTCTTGGGAGACGGGTACGCTTGCAAAGCACTAAAGTCGAATCTACGAAAGTTCTTTCTAAATTCTAAGTCAAGTGATTTTTAAAGTTAAAGTTATGGTGCCTTAAAGTCCTGAGTGAAATTAAGATAAACTATGAACCTTTAATAATTAATAACCAAACCTAAACACAAATTAAAACACATCAACGCTCCAAAAAAACTCTATTATAATAAAGGGACTAAGACCTATAAACAATTCAAATAATACCTAAACCGAAAGCACATGCGTGTTTTAATAATAGGGTATAGGTAAAATCATTAAGTCTCTAGCCGGTGTTATTGTCTTACCGAAGTGCCTCCTCTCTTATCTCTTCTCATCTGACGTAGATCGATCCTTAATAACCTACTTGCCAACCAAGGCAGTAAAATATTAGTAACAAGAGTTTCGCTAAACGGACAATTTTGTTAACCACTTTGAAATTATAATATATTTATGTTGCAGATCCTAACATTTGACCCAGGCATCGGTTGTGAGGATGGCGACCGATTTTGAAGATTAGACTTTGCCGTCTTCTCTCGTGATCCTAGACACCTAATATACCTCATATAGTTCTAAAATTCGTAATAGACACTTTAATGTTTTAGGAAAATGGACGCTTGTACCTTCGATAATGGAGCCCTTAGGAAGAACTACAAATTGGATTGGACTGGAACAATGTGAACAGTCTGGTGATTCCAGAGGAAGCTGCTTGAGAATCAGGCTTTTATTTGTTTTGCTCAGTAATTAATTATTTGAATCAGGGGATATTTTATAAATATTAAGTTTTACTTAATTACTAATAAAGATAACAAAATGATATCCGCTAAGCTTATGACAGTTTTCCTAGATATTCAGATATCTGAAACTGTCACAAATAAAACTTTGTTAAGCAGAAAAGTACTCAAGAAGTTATTGGGCCTGCAGATGACATACGGTATGACTAAACAAAGTCACTCACCTTCAACTTCTTGATGCGTTTCAAAATTTTCTATTGTTTAATCGATTTTCATACTCAAATTGGAGAAAGTACCACGTGCATTAAAATCAAAATTTGGATCATGCATAGTTCTTTT
>JAEQML010081939.1:0-11011 GCA_016904865.1 Pissodes strobi
TTTAACTTCAACTTTTCTCCAGGCTCTCAGTTGCCATAATTTTTAAGCGACTCTTGCGAAATTCTATTGTATGAAGTAATTTTTAAAATGAAATTTGTTAAAAGCCCTTCACATGACACTAACAGATTACACCTTTTTACCGGCGAAAATATCAAGGTGAATGAAGAAATTATTAATTAATTTTTCCCAACTAAGTAAAAGATTTTGATAAAGATTTACGAGAATTGCTAAGCATAGGCGTCTAAAAGTTAAATTAGTATAGAAACAATGCGGCGAAGCACACAAAACGATGATTGATGTAAATTTTCAATGGATGGGATATTTGTCGTTCGGTCGGAACGCAAACGCCTCATGCCGAGCAAATTATAATTGCATTTTGGTGTATAATATAATGGAAATGAAAATATGCCTTGTTTCTCTCCCATAGTTATGTTATAAGAACTAAATGTCAGTTCCCCTGATAAGCCACGTTGATTAAGCAATTTGCCAGAAAAGTCTGTATACTCCAAAAATGGAAAATTTCCTCAAAAGGACCATCTGGACCATCGATTATATATTTACTTTTACACAATTTTGAGATATAAACTCGAAGTTTCAGAAGAGCATAATTAATTACGATGCCGTCTAAATTTTATTATTTTAAATATCTTCTATATTATAAAATTTAAATTGATTTTAGAGTTCGTTCACATTTAGCTTTATTTTTTATGTTATTTCATTCAAGTTGTTCTCACGAATCACTTACTTTAGTACCTTTCAGAATTAGGTAAACTCTGTATACAAAATAATAGTACATTTTATAATATATGCGCTGAAAAGGTATTGTTAGAAGAAACAAGAAGTGTTTAAAAAATACAGTGAGGGATAATAATAATTATATTTGAAGCTGATATGATAGGTTGACGTAATTTACTGCTGTATTGAAAATAAGGAGACAATTATTATTAAAAAAATATGTTTTCGTTAATAGCAAGTATATATATAATATGAAGATAAACCTCAGCAGTGTTCTGGAATACTATATAGCATTAAAATTACATCCTACTAAAGAAAAGGAGCTGGAAAAGTGATTTCTGCCATACAGAAAGCTAAAAATCAAATCCTTTATTTGCCCTTTTCCTTTCCGGATACGCCACGCCGGATGTCGACTAACGAACGTGATTTTTTTCGTGTGTCGCAGCTTCAAAGCGAAAAGCCAAAAAATTTTCAGATGAAATTTTCACCAGAAACGGTGGAAAATCCTGGGTTATTCCGCTCGCTCGGGATCTGAATAAAAGCTTTCCGAGTTTTATATTCGAGGTAATGAATGACATGGAGTAACTTCAAAAAGTTTTGATTAAAAAGGAAACATGTAAACATGTAAACACATAGCGCGCGGTAAGAAAATAATCTGGAAAGGCGGAAAGTTTCCATCTTTTGGGGAACAAAAGGAAGATTATTTTCTCTCATTTGATTAAAATGTATAGGGATTACGCCAATTTTGAGAAATGATGTAGAATGAGATCCTACAGCTCGACTCATGAAGAATAATTTAACATGATTGGCGATTAAAAAGTGACATTTATATGTACAGATTGTTTCAAAAGTATGGCTACAAACTTCGGGACGTGATTCCTAACATTATTTTACGTTAGAAAATTCTGAAAAACTATGGTCTTTAGTAATTTCGTTACGAAGATACAGGGTGCTGAATTTTAATTAGTTTATTTTTTTTTAACTCCTTAATGGGTTAATATATTTTTTTTTATGAAATTTAGGAAATAAATAGAGCATTCAGGCACACTTATTTTCAAAATATAACACTTGGCCAAATTTAACCAGTGGCGTCGCACAGTGTTTAATTTGGAGGTTCGAGGTAGACAAAATTATTTTATTTTTTTATTTATTTATTTAAAGTTCAAAAATGATAAAAAAGGCAAAAAAAGTAAAATACGTATTTATATTTCATTGTCACTTGACCTTGAATTGGAATCGCTTGAAGAATTAGAAGAGCTTGAATTGCTGAGGTAGGTATTTCGAAGCCCTTCCTCAATCTCTGCAGTTTCTTTTATTACAATATCAGGAGCTATAAGCAATTCTAGCACCTCTTTAGGAAAGGGTTCATACCTTTTACTAGGTATTTCCCTATAGCTAATTATTACCGGATCCGATGTAATTATAAGCATATTTAATACGTCAGTATTCCTGGATATGCGTAAATTTTTTCCTGTATTGTATTGTCGAAATCTGCGGCAATCTTTATTCCTAGATGCTTGAGCTTCCTCGGATAGCTCCCCTATAGGAAGAATCGCATGTTGAATAATTTTAGTGCTAAGTACTAAGATTTTGTGTAAGGTACAAGGCATATAATACCACGAATACAGACATATATAATTTGTAGTGTTTTCAGCCAACCTTTTAAATTTAGACAAATTAATTTCGTAACCAGATGATAAAGCTCTCAATAGAGTGGCAATATTTTTAATTAAAATTACTAATCCTCTAATCCGGTAATTTCTGCGCTTAAGACAGGATTTTTAAAAAACCTTCTTGCGATATTTCCGTCATTGGATGAACCATATCCAGGTTTTGGTTTGTCCACAATAAGCCCCATCTTGTTTTTAAATTCTGTTTGAATAATTTTTGATCTTGCTTTAACATCCATTTTTTCATGCTCGCTTTTAGCCTGCCACTTTTTAATATTAAGACTGTAACTAATATGTAAGAGGCATTCAAATGAATGAATATATGCATGCAATGTGGACAAGCCAAAACTGACACTTCATTGCTGATATATTCTCCTGATTTGTCATTCATAGTTCTAAGAGTAGCTCCGCAAATGTAACACTTTTGAGAGGAGGAGGTCTCAGTTAACGCATTACAGATTTTGACATCTATCATGGTTAAAATTAAGTTTTGATAAACAGTTATTTCTAAGCCTCTTACACTACAAACTGTTGGTTTTAAGTGACGTATTTCTTGTTTGATTGTTTCTGTTTCGCTAACCGTAAAATCCGTGGTCTCTTTGGCAAAAACAAACTTTATCGGACGACAATACGTGGTGGAGGATGTTCTGGGATTCTGCCAAGCAATATTATTTCCATTTTTTAACTGAATGGGAAAAAAATTAAAAACAAACAAATATTCGTCAGAAAATTCAGGATTTGTAAATTTCTGTTTGTAATTGCTGTGGCCAGAACTTACTAATTAAAGTAAAAGGCAACGAAGAAGGCATTAAGTTGGCAATTACATCTTCTTGAACTTTAATAAGCCTTTGAACTGTTAAATCTAAAATAGACTGTAATTTTACAACTGCTCGGCTTTCTGTTACAGTAATATCTTCTTTTGGAGGTAAGCAGTCTATTTTATATTTAAATACCTGGCAGTAAGATGGAAATACAGTGTGACCTGTCCTTAAACACCATTTTCTACCACTTTTTTTTGATCTACCAACACTTACCCTTGAGGATGATGGCTGTGGAAGTAATTTAGTTATTTTAAATTCAAAATTATCGCCTTTGAGCCAGTCCTCATATTTTTCTACAAATCTTTTAGTGCTTTTACCACAGGATGTCCATTTTTCGGCAATTTTGGAAGATAATCTAGAAATCTGTACTTTCAGCTCTCTTAAGGATTCATCAGTAGAATCCTTTAAGTCATATTTAGTTGAAATATATTTGAATAAACCATAATTTTTTAAATTTTTTGATGAAATATTGACCCACTCGGTAAAAAAGCTATTTCGAGTAATCGTGACGGTGAACTCTAAAATTAAAAAAAAAATTGATGTACCATAAATTCGCAGCTAAGCTTTTGCTAACAATAAGTTAAGGACAGTTTATATCATATCTAAAAACTGGCCTGGGGACACGCGGGGATTTTGAGAAATTAGCTATCAAAATTAAACGTCAAAAGGATTTTTTACAGTTAAAGTGAAAGATTTTTTTTCTGAACAGGGAACAATACAAATTTATATATGTTACTTCCTAGTAATAAAGACACTTACCTTGATTCTTAAAATCCATCACTTAAAAAATGCAGTCGCACAAAATGGATTAAAGGAATGTTTAAAAATGAACTCCTAAAATGCAACTAAAATAATTTCAAACTAAATTTACATTTCTGAATTTATATATTATCAGTAATAAAAAGAAATTAAAAAACCATGTGTTGATATGGGATACTCAGCTATTCTACTCACTTTTTCAGTGCTTTTTTTTCTTTAAATGTCGTACTCTATTTTGTCCACTTGGAAAATCCAAATAAAACACTGTGCGTCGGTTCGAAATTTTGTTATATTTTTTGTATGGAAACTTTGGTATGCCATTGACATTTAAAAAATATATATTTTTTTCTGGTTCCTTATTTTATATAGGAACAAAGGGTATTTGGTGTTTTTTAATACGAAGATAACGGTTTAATCGAAAATTATAATTTTTAAATCAAACAGAAATTAAATAAACTGCTCTAATTTTTTTAACCCGAAATAAAAGCAATATATGAAAACAATAATTGAGAGGACAATACATTTGTATTGTCAGCTCCTCAATTCAAAAAAAAAAATAAATTAGGTCAGAGGCTTACATTTCTTTGGTCAATGGTATTTTTTAAACTACCCGCTTCACACAAAGTCGGCCAAAGGCCTTCTAAGGTATCCGAAAAAAAAAACGATTTATTTTGAAATAAGATTCATGCCGCGGCACTGACATATTATATTAACTTTTTTTTTTAAATTAATTAATTTAGAACAACAAAGTATTGTTTTTTATACAGAAAAATTTTTGAAAATACATTTAATACATTACTTGGGTTAGAAAATCAAGAGATTATCTGAAATAAAATAAATTCAAAACATTTGTTAGAAATAATAGTAACACCTTACATGAAAAAGCAAACAGTGACAGAAAAAAGGTTTTAGTTAACTGCTGACAATACATATTGTTCACTCAATTATTGTTTTCATATATTGCTTTGATTTCGGGATAAAAAAATTAAAGCAGTTTATTTATTTTCTGTTCTACTAAAAATTTATAATTTCCGCTTAAAACGTTCTTCGTTTTAAAAGACATCAAATAACCCTTTCAATAAATTTATTTTTACTCTCAAAGGGTGGTAAGAGTAATAGCTAATAAGCCTCTTAGAACAGTACCGAACACCGTACTATTCTAACACTCTTATTAGCTATTACTCCTATCACCTTTTGAGAGTAAAAATAAACTTATTCTTAGGTATGAAAGCCAGGGCTGTGAAACTCACACACCCAATTTTAGGAACACAGGTTATAAGTAAACAAATATGGCAACTTTTCTTCAACCCATTTAGTAAACTTACCAATCCATGCGAACGGCAGCCAGTAATACAGTGGAGAGCTAGGATCGTGGGTTCTTCGGTACACTTTAATAAAGATATTAGGCACCATCTAGTTAACTGAGACTCAACGAGGAAAAACCTACAATGTCACTAAATCCTGAAAAGTAATTTTTGGAGTAGCTTTTCCATAAGGCATAATATTTTCCCAAAATAAATACTTTATTCTTTCCCTACTATGAATGAGATCCCTTGATATAAAATAACAATTATACAGTGCAACTTACATCACAGGTATAACAATAAAGCAATAAAAAAGCGCTTACATAATATTGACTACTACTGACAATCGTGTCAGATACAAACTGTTAGGCAAATATCCTGCGTATCAACTAATAGGTTACTAAAATGAAGGTAAGTAGCGCAAAGGGTTTAAAATTCATGAATTTTATTATGCCGTAAGGATATAAAATAAGGCATGTGAAACACCTCACTTCATACGTAGAAAATCTAAACTTTGCCAAGACAGTCTTACAAAAAGGTAAATGCCATTACTTCCAACTTATGAAGTAGGTATTTCTAATTCTCTATTCTCCAAATTAATACCAGTATTAGTACATTTATGGCCCATGCATCTCCAAAGCACTTCAAATCCTAACCTGACTTTTCCAAACTTGGTACACCACATCCGGCCGATAATAAGCAACAAGGGCATAACACGCAAGTGGTGGTTCTAACCAAAAACACGGAAAATTAAATATCGCAATTAAGGCAAAGCGATATACGTGTGCTAAAGCAGTACACGTGGAGACGACCCAAAAAATAATTGTTTGTCTTAGTAAAAAAAATGATATCTAATATTAAAAAACTAGTTTTTCATCTTACCTATAGAACTATCTATAGCCTGGTAATAGCCAGTAGAACAAAACGAGTAGTGTCCATTCTAGATACTTCTTCAAAATCAATAATCGTCAATTGCAAGGATCGACAATATGAGAGCAACAGTCAACAGAAAGATTGGAAAATACAATTAATTCCACTGAAGGGAGCATGGAGATTCTGTGACTTACACGTGGAGGTAGGATTTCAACAACTCAACAAAAACTTTTATCGGTAGCCTCAATGGCACTGGTTAGAGTCAAAATACACAAACGTAACAAAAATATCATACAAATTAGTGTATCCAGTCCTTGAGGCTCCTCGAGAAGGCTTCACAAAGGATGCGGACCTCTCGACAGTCTCAACTCGTTGTCGCCAAGATGGTACGACGTAAAAAGGAAAACCCTGACCTCTCACGAAACGAATGTCAGCACCGTCCTCCGAAACATAGTTGCCAACTAAACTTATTTGAAATAACGAACCCAAGCGCATGTTGGTGCACCTAACGTCATAGCTCGGTTAATCGAACTTCTGCTCTAAACCATATTCGCCTAACAGCAAGTAAATACGCCTTAAAAGAAAACCTGGGAACGTCGATTCGACTGAACCTGTCTAACTGTCAAAATCATATCTGCCAGACTTAACCTTAATAAATGAAAACAAGAAATCACCATGAAAGGCGAAGAAAACAAAAACAAATAATACACGGAAACCCAACTAGATAAATGAATTATAACGTACATTTGGTGACTCTTATGATCACAAAATTGTTTTGAGGTAAGTATTGAAGCAATTGGTTTGAAATAATAAACAAACTCAATGATATACTTGTGTCGAACAAATTGTTAAGTTTTTATTTACTCTTAGATCAAAGAAGAGCTTGAGGGTATTTTCCTGACATATTAAAATAGAGCTCAAATAATTAAATATATGAAGACAATAGCTAGCAAACTGAATTGCAAAACCAGAACCTTTGAAAGATGTTTCCGAGACCTAGTCGAACACTTACTACTCTGAAAGGGACAAAACCCAGACCTGATGTTATGTTATGTTATCATACGTATCTAGTACATCATACTGAGACATAAATATAAATATAGAAAGTGTATTCAATAGCTTTCAAGGTAAAACAAGGTAATGTACTTTTTATACTGTACATATATTGAAATAATACAATCTAAATTATGTTTGCAAATAAAAATAAATATAAACTAAACAAAGCTGAAGAATTTGTTTTTGCCAAAATTTGAAAATGCTACACAAAAACAATATTTTTGGAGAAATCTTATCTACTACATTTTATCAATAAATTCCTGTTTAACACTCAATATACAATTGAGGAGAATATAGTTAAAAGGCCCTCACAACCAATATCACCTAACACACAAAGTGCAATAGTCTCACAATTTTCTCAATGTAATTTCTTGAATAATTCTATATAGGTAAATTCAAAAATATATAATGTTACCTTACTTAAAAAGACTAACAGAAAATCTAACGAAAATTTTTCAATCAACAGTTTTGAGAATAGCGAGCAGACAAGTAAATACCTTATCTCTTATATATTCAAAAACCAAAACACCAATAATTTTGACACAAAATAGTAACATTATATAGGATACTATGTTATAATTGTAATCTATCTTATATAGGCCAAACCTCCAGGTCTTTAGGGAGCCGTATAATTTCGCATAAGAATGATTGTAACAGAGTAGTTTCTTCTTGTGCACTAGCAGAACATCATGTAAAATTAGGCCACGCCACAAAGTGGGATGGAGCTGAGATCCTAGATAAAGTCACTTCATACTATAATTGAATATTTTTAGAGATGATTCACATAAATCGAGAATAGAACATTATAAACAAAAAAAGTGACACTAAGAATCTTAGCTCTGTTTACAATTATATTTTAAAACTAGGGAAGGAGAGGTACCTGCAGTTGCTGGACCATTCGGCGCCAGATGAATGATGAGCTATAAACGCCATACTCGTCACGCTATAATCAATATAACAACGGGGCATTTTTCCTTTTCATGGCCTCCCACGTACATCGGATATTAAGTAAGTGCTGATGTCTCAACCTTCTGATCAAAAGTTACAAAATCATTGTATTAAAAAAACTAACCCAACTGTTACCCAGTTTGTTTATCATACCAATGCATGCGCGATGTATAGGAAGCAAGAACACTACTGACCTAAATTCTCATTCCGTCATTCCATCTTTATTCCATCAATTACTATAATATAAGGCTGTCCTTTTTATATCTAATTTCGATAAATCTGTAGTAATTTACGTTATAAGTCCGGTGGGTGCCTTATTAGAGTACGAGTTGTTTTACGGACGAGGCGACGACGTAGGAGTCGAGTATGAAATATAAACGAGTACTGTAATAAGACCTAACGAACGTGTATCGTATAATATTTTATTTCATACTGTCTTTAAAATTATTTTTAAAATTAATAAAATTATTAAAATTTAAAAAATATTAGTGTCAATCTAACAATAATCGCTCCAACTTAACAATGTTATAGCCATGGTTATTCATAGCGAACTAAGATTTTCTTTTGCTTGTCACTGTCATATATATTTAAATTACGGTATCGGATACTGTAATAACACATTACGATATCAGATACGGTAATGTTCGATTTACAGGCCTCAAATGAGTTCGGGAATTGTCATTTAGCGAACAGTATGAAATAAAATTGATAACGTGCTTCTACATTTAAAGCAGAATGAATTATTGGGGACCTTGCTTTATTTCACCGGCAGGTAGTTTGACTAGTTTATTAGTTAGCTGCAACACTATATAAAGTTCGCTTAAATTATTTATTTTTTTTGTTCATACTTAATAAAATAATTTCTAGCACTCACCTAGTAATTCATATTAATCTAATCCTTAATATATATATATATATATATATATATACAGGGTGTTTCAATAAAAACTCCCAGGCCAATTATTTCGAAAACTAAAAGTGACATGTGAATTCTGTAAACGCCAGTTTTCAGCCTATATGATTGGCTTCACAATTGTGTAAAAAATGTGTTTGAATAATACAAGATGTAGGTGGAGCCACGGTGCAAAGAATTTTTTCGATGACAGGAACTTTAAGATATTGTGGCTCTTAAAGATGATTAATTTCTGATAAAATCATGTCCCATAAAATTTTTTGATAAATCCAACATGAACGGGGATATTTGGGGTTAAGATTTTTTTTTAAATAATTTTAACGAGTATTTTAATTATGAATATTTTTAATATCCTTTAGCAGATTTTAATTTAATTTTGGTAATGATAATTTCAGTGATAAAACGCTCGTGTCGCGCTACATTATTACGTCCAGTGACGTCTTAACAAAAAATATTGGCAAAAAATAAGACGCCACTGAGTTTTTGGTAATTTTCATATTTTGTTCGGATTAAGCCACTAAAAATATCCTTTTCTTGTCTGGTAAATTGTTTTCATATCTTGCTTCGTTTTCGAGAAATAAAAAAATCCAAATATCTCTGGAAAACAAAAATCATTAATTTAATTTCATTAGTAACACTCAGTGTCAGTGTCAGATTTTGCAAGTTCTACATTTTTAAAATAAAAATGGTTCACCATACAAATCAAGACAAATTGAACATGATTTTATTTTATGGAGAATATCATCAAAATGCTTCAGAAGCTGTGCGCTGCTATTGAATTCGCTTTCCAGATAGACCATCGCCGGATCACAAATCTTTTGTAGCTTTGTTTACCAACTTACCTACATATGGTAGCTTTAAAAAGGGAAAGGTTCCAAGAAGAAAGAGGGTTACGACTGACGAAAATGTAGCTCTAGTCCTACAAACAGTGGAAAATAGCCCACAAACGTCATTACAAATATTAAAAGATGAAACTGATATTACAGTAAGTTCGTGTCGCCGAATCCTAAAAGGAACTGGGTATTTTCCATACAAGATTCATTTAGTGCATCATCTACAACCAGAAGATTACCAGCGCAGAATAAACTTTTCGGCACATTTTCACCTTCTTTTGGAAGAAAATCCAAATTTATTAAACCAAATTATGTGGAGTGATGAGTCCAGGTTTCACAATAATGGAGTTAACAGACATAATTGTCGCTACTGGTCCCGGGAAAATCCTAACTGGATGCGACAGACTAAATTTCAAACACGATTTGGGGTAAATGTTTGGTGTGGTATTGTAAATGGTTACAGAATTGGGCCCTATTTGTACCATGAACATTAACTTCAGTTCGTTATTTACAATTTCTGCAAAACGATCTCCCTTTGCTGTTACAAAATGTAGGAATTGACGTAAATACTCTGTGGTTTCATCAAGACCAGCACACAATAGCAATATCGTTATGAATCATCTAAATGTGACGTTTCCAGGAAAAGTGATCAGCACAAATGGGGATCTTAGATGGCCAGCAAGGTCCCCTGATCACACCCCGATGGACTTTTATTTATGGGGCTACTTACAAAATGAAATCTACAAGGAACCAATAGAAGACATGGCTGACCTGTACAACAAAATTTATGCCACTATAGCCGCTATTAATAGAAATACACTATTGAGAGTTTGCAGAACCGAATTATTATATTGATTTGCTATGTGTGTGTATGAAAACGGCAATTATTTTGAACACCTCATTAGACCCCATTAGTTAGTTTTTTTGTATTGTTCTTATTTTCATTAATAATTTTGTAAATTTCATATGAGTTCTTGCATATAATTTAAAACACATTTTAATTTTATTTTATTTCTAACCCCAAATATCTCCGTTCATGTTGGATTTATCAAAAAAATTTTATGGGACATAATTTTATCAGAAATTAATCATCTTTAAG